>BMAO01019879.1:0-181783 GCA_019973975.1 Trichonephila clavata | reverse complement strand
AAAAAAAAAATTTAAAAAAAAACATTTAAACTGATATAATACATTTATAAATGAATCAGTACTGCACAATGCATTTATAATCAATTTAGCAATGCAACAACAAGACAAGTTTAATAATTACCATTGACCCCATGAGCTTGTCATACATAAAATTACATGCAAAACTTAACACTTATCTTGATAATTTGTACGGTTTATAATGAATCCCTTAACTGTAACAGTTACGCGATTCACTCCCCAATGCCATCGTTTTGCTCCTATATACGTGTATGTGGTGTGTTTGGAAAGGGAATAAATAAGAAATTCCTTCGCAAACGCTGTCAAAGTGATTTTATTGCGTTCCATAGTCTTAGGGCGCGGTGGCCGAGTGGTCTAGGCATCGGATCATGGCTAGCATGTCATGGGTTCGATCCTAGTACACTAAGATCGCCGTGTAGGGAGCGATGACGTTAAATCTGTCGAGAGCTCAAACGTCTCCGTTGGTGTGTGTAGTTAGGAGAGGGGGCAGCTCAGTTGTCCGCGTCACTTGACGTGGTTCAATTACGCGGACCGTCGCAAAAGCCTCGTGTTGCTATCATGCGACGTTATTCTCTCTCTCTCTCTCCATATCTTAGGAAAAAATTTATGGACAGCAGTGAACAGAAAAGTTCGTTTTTTGGAAAGACGTATATATACGCCGTTTATATACGTTTATATATGCCGGCGGCACTTAAGAAGTTAAAGTCGTATTGTAGCTTAAACATCAAAGTAGTATCATATTTTCGAATTCAATACATCTTTATTGTATGGGAGGGGGGGGGTGCACGATGAAAATCATGATTGAATATTGGGTCGCAAGTACTGAAAGTTTGAGAAACCCTAATACATGCTTGTACTTTTAAGGCGACACGGTACCATCTTTACAATTTTTTTTTATTTTCAATATTTGACATCTGGTTTTAATTGTATTTTATAAAGGTTAATATTTAATAATAATTCCATACAAAAAAATTTTAATTTCTTGCAAAATGTTTGTAAAATTTAAATTTTTTAAAATTTTTTAAACATTTTTTAAATCCCTAAGGCTTTTTTAAATATGTCTTTTTTTCTTTCAAATTTTTTTTCCAAGTACCTTATAATATACTACATAAAACTGTGCATCGGTTCTTTTCTGCTGCTGCTCTTTAATTTTTTATTAATTTTTTTATTGTTAAACTTCCAAAAATTCTCGAAAAAACATAAATTTTGTTTTTGAAATTTTTTAGAAAAAGTACTAAACATGTTAGAGCTAATTCCACGCACAGTTTTACAAAACATACATATCAGAACATGTATAAAAAGTTTCAAACCCTTACTTCAATTATCAAAAAAGCCTTAGGGTTTTGAATAACAGTATATGTACAAAAATTCAACATGGAGAAAAAGGAGTTTAAAGTTTTCATTCCTTGAATAGCATGATAAAAAATTCCTCCAATAATCTGAAACTTTTATGGAATGTTAATTAGTTTGTTTCAAACTGCTTACACTATAAAAATTGTTAAACATTTACAAGAATAAAAGAATATACTTGTATAATGAATATATAAAAGAAAACAAACAAAAAGGTCAATATTTCATAAAACGTTATCTTAACAATTTTTAAAAAAAATTAAACACACACTTTAGAGTTAATTCCATGCACAGTTCTATGCTACCATAATAAACAACATATACACAAATATTCATACTATTTTTTTCATAATTTTAAAAGCCTTAATATATTAAAAACTGTTCCGAAATGGAAGAAAATGCAAAAAAAAAAAAAAAACACTTTTCAATTTAAAGCTTCTTATAAAGAATAATGTTTCACAAATAAAATATATAAAATTGGAAATTTACAACCAATAATTTGCTTAAATAAGTTTCTTGAATATTTTTTTTTATATTAATTACATGTTGAAATTTCAGATATGGGAAATCTACGCGCACTGGTAACTGGTTTGCACATTTTGTTTTACTCTAAATTTGTTTACACCACAAATTAAATGGCACGAAACCGTTGTAACAAGAATTTTATTAGAGCGTTCTCCATACGCTCTTTCTCACACAAAGTTTACACATACACTGACTCTATACAAACTAGCGCCCTCTCGCGACAAATATTCACTTGTTATTGTGGGCGTCACAAGAATTATTTGTTCAACACTGAACAGGAAATAAAGCATTACTAAAATAAAGTGTGCAAAACTACGAGAAATTCGAAGTTTCACTGTTGGCTGTAATTGCTTTTCTTGCAAATAAAATTTTGGTAAATTTCAAGTATTCAATCAATGTTATAAAAATTAAAATATAATATAATATAGTAAATATAAATAAAAATAAAATAAATTAAAATATTGCATACGTGATCAACAATTTAAAATTTTCCTGCTTTATAAGAAACACCTTCTTTTTCACGAATGAATTGCTCTCTGCGTTTACGAGCTAGTTTGATTTTTTTCTGCACCAAATTGTACAACATTATTCTTCTTCTTTTTCTTTGATATACTATTCTAAAATCTTAATAAATTGCTAAATTTTTCGCTATGCTGTTCAGATAAATTTTATTTTCTTTTTGCATAAATTCAAGTGTTTGCAAAGTTCCAACGTTAAATTCAGATACTGCATCACAAACTGCAATATTCACTCTTTTCAATGATGCGGATGATATTTTAGAGCACTTACTCCAAATAATGCTGTGCAGCGTTTCATTGGAATTTTGAGTCATGCACCGAATGCAACGCTCCAATAAATTATTCGAAGCAAGTCTCTGGTAAATTGGCAATATTTTTGCCAAATGAGCCTCATTCACTGGTGTTTTTACCAGTTTTTTGTGCGAACCTGGTTTTCTACCGTTTGCAATAGCTGACTGATAAAAACACCAAGACTCTTGACTAGAAGGGCATTTAAAGTGCTGGGGTTTTTCATCAGTGGAAATGCTATGGAATAATGTAACATATATGGCAGTCTTCATGTTTTCGGTATTGCCTTTATTGCTTAAAATGGCATTCTGATAATATTGCGTAAGCTTTTTTATGGTTTCATCTTTGAAACTGCCATAAGATTTTCCACCGAGAGTAACTCCTCTTGAACGCCATTCCTTTACACATTTTCGGAGAGCTGTTCTTAGTCGCTTGCTCACATGGTTCACACACTCTTCTTTGTTTATATTAATATCTCCATAGACTTTTGATTCAGTCAGATGTTGAAACGCTTTGGAATCACCGTCTGAAAGTACTGTAGTGTATCTAAATCCAATCTTTTCAGATCTCGACCACAATTCGGATGCTGCATGGACTTCCATCGAACCTGAAGAGCCACAATGGTTTACACTACAAGAATCTTTATGACCATTAAACCAAATCTCGTACTCAGCTGAATTTTTTTAAGTTCACCTTTGGCTATTTCACACTCTTTACAACACTCAGATATCACTTTAAATCAACAACATATCCAGTCATCATGTCTATGACACAGCCAACTCCAATCTGAGATGCATGCCCCCTGGTCGACCAAGTACCATTAAAGGAAACACCAATATTGGTTACACCACTTATTTCTGCATTGTATGCTTTCTTAATTTCACTTCTGATGTGATGGAAATGTTTCTCGGATGCTTTCACAAATGAAGAATGCAACATCTTTTTGTAAGTGTTAAAAGTTCTGCTGGACATTAAATGCATATTCATAAACATGCAGAACTTTTCAAGAGCTTGATATCCACGTCCGAAACTCAAAAATGCTTGTGTAGCCCGCAAATTAATATCGTAGGGCTGATTTAGTCCATTTTTTTCATTACAAATCTGCTCAGAAGTTTTCATTTCATTTATAATATCAGCGCAAGAATCACACACAACTTGAATATTTTCACGAAATCCATAGGCTCTTCCAAAATTTACTCGCAAAGAAGCATTTCTGCAAGTATTACATAGAGTATTTTTAAAAAGATTCATTAATGCATTTTTATCAATAATGACGTATGTTGGAGATCTGGATTTACCAGTATATTTTTCATCCAAACGAAAAAACTCTTGCATTCTTCTTCAAGTTTTGCACACCTCAAGTTAGTGTTTTGAGAAACTTTTGAACTTGTCTTAGCATCTGGAAACCACCTCTTCGAAGCTTTCATTGTGGCAGATTTAGTATGTCTTTTAGGCCTAGGCATGTTACACTTTTAAACTTTTTGGAGAAATCAAATTAAATTTTTAAATGAAAACTATTTCAAAACGCCAAATTCCTTGTCGTAAAGCAACTTTTCTTTCTCTTTAGAACAAAGAGTACAAAAATATAACTAAATTTGCAGGAACAAAACTTCACAGAAAACGCAGTAGAATAACTAGTCAGCGTGGAATAAAAAAAAAATTGTTCCTTATTTATCAGGCTCTTTTCAAGCAGACGATCTGAAAAGTGGGCGTGGCAGCTTTGTTTAGTCTACAGTCATGCAGCAAAAATGGATAAATAACTCAATACAAAAATACAGCTACAGCTCTGAAATTTTGCAGACACATTCAGAAGAATTAAAAGTATCATATAAGCCAATAAAAAAAATCGATTGTTTGATGATTTTTAGGGTACCATATCGCCTTAAGCAAAGTAAATTTTGTTTCTATTTGCTTTTTCTTATTTTTGATAAATGTCTTTATTTTAAAAAGATAGCATCTTTATATATATAAAATTCAAAAGTTGGCAACATCCAAAGGCATGAGCTAATTTGCTGGAAACACGTGTTTGAGATTTTATCATGTGATTATAACGTCCCCTGAATTTATTATCTGATAGGCTCGAAACACGTAACTGTAGTTATCATGTGACTGTGAGGTCACAGGAATTTAGTCCACAATTAATACTCTTAAGATATATTTTAAAGTAAAACTCATTGGTTCTTAGAAATTGTTAACAGGAAGTAAAAGTTAACCACGTTAATAAGTTATGAAACAAATGCATAAATATACAAATTAGTATGAGATATTTTTCTGAGCTTTATGGTTACGGATGTTGAAATATGTTTAATTGTATTTGTTATGTATTAAGACATGCTTAATATTGTAAGATAATACGTAAATTGAGTAAAGTAATATGAATGATTACTCAGAAATAACTGCAGAGCGTAATTCTTTAAAAAGGTTCTCCTTTTTGTTACAGGATTATAATTTCTGCTCCAATTTTAGGAAACATTGTCATATTGAACGAGTGAATTATTCCCATTATCCCTATTTCGTTTCCTAAATGAAGACACGTAGTGGTTTCAGTTGAAAACCATCGGAAGCAGCACATTCCCTTATACTTGTGGCACCATCTCGTGTCAAAAAAAGTCACGTAATTGGGAGAGTTCTTTTTTCTCTAACAGGTTCCAGTTTTAGGCAAGCGATGAAGTGATAGTGACGTTTCCTGAATTTATCCAGACCGAGGAGAAAAAGAGGAGCTTCAATGAAGTGAAAAGCGAGGTCATTTGACGTGTCGTCGCTCACTCTTTTGATGGAATGTGTTCAATTTCGTCGGTCGGATCCGGTTTTTTGAGTCACCCACTCGAGAAAAATCCGGCTCGCACTATCGATCATCCGGCCGTGGCAATAACTCCGTGTGAAATACTGAGAGAGAAGAAAGCTGTTCGACTCCTTTCTGATTTCTTTTCCTGCCGAGATTCGAAAACTACCTGAGAGTTATTTGACACCGGCCCATCAACACTGCCGAAACGAACAGGGGGAGCGATTTTTTCTCCTCTCCCTTCAATCTCTTGAAGATGTGTGGAAGAATGAGCGGCAATGGGGTCATAAAGATGGTTAAGAAATCGTTAGATCCCCATTCTATTCATTTCGACACCTTTATTTCTCAATTGTCAGTTTCTTCTCAATTTTATTTTCTGGCATTTAAATTCAAGTTGAAATCAATTCAGTATTATTATAGGCAATACAACGTGAAATTTGAATATATTCCCCGAATATGCTAACAATAGTACTAATTTTTATATTTAAAATAAGAAATATTTTGGAAAGCACCATTTCAGAGAAGAAATTTGCAAAGGATACATTTTACAGAAAACACTGATTTTCTTTGAGTATGTTAACCATAAAAAGAAACAAAAAACAAAAAAAAACTATGTATATTAAACAGTAGCAGTTGTACAGAAACTTGATATAGCGTGGAATTTGTTATAGTCCTATTTTAATGAAGTATAAATAAATGAACGTATGTTTTGCTTATGGACCAATAAATTGCTTACTAAATGTTAGTGATAAGTACTTTCCAACAGATTTGAGTAATGTTCCAAAGTTCATGATGAATTACATATAAATGTCAGACAATATAAAATTTATAAGAAACTGACAATTCAGAGAGAAGAATGCTTCACCCAAAATGAATGGAATGGGAATTTGACGATTTCTTAGTTATCTTTTTATAACTATAACCCTATAACTTAACTACCTCTAACATTTAGGAAGATAATTTCTTCGCGTAAAACTTAAATTATTTTATGTAATATTAACAAGTATGCTGTACTTTTTAAAGTTGGGTTATAACTTGAATTGTGTCTCATTACATAACGTGACTGTACTATACCACTACTTATTCTATATTTTATGGTGTTTATTTATTTATTCGATGTTTAATACACCCATAGAAAATAACTGTTTACCATAAAATGTATCCGTTGCGAATTTATTTACCAAAATACTATAAATGGGGTAAAATACTTTAATGAATTTTTATATTTATTTAAAATATAAAATTTAAATACTTAATAGGAGTAAAAAAATAGAAACTTACTATACACAATAAAAAATATTTGTAGGGTTGGATATGTGCAATGTCACAACCACTCCCCCTATTACTTAGGGTGGAGTAGTCCACACTGACGTCACACCCCGCCAGGAATGTCCGACTGAAGGACACACGGGAAATGACGCAGACGGACGTTAGAGACGCTAAAATCTAGACGTAGGAGGAAGACGTTCTCCTTTGGTGTTTAATATATTTTAAATATTTTATCCTTCATTTTGTTAAATAAAGCATTTATCATCATTAGGTTGTAGTCATTTTCCCATTTTTCTTAAATTATTTTAATTGAAAAGCATATCGAAGCTTTTAAAATTTTCAACAGACTTGAATGTCGCCCAAACCAAAATCCCAAATCCATTTATTATATCGTAGTAATAATTTATCCAAACGCTGTGCTGCTTGTTTGAAATGCAAATTTAAAAAAGCTTAATTCTATATAATTTTAATAATAATTATTAATATAATGGAAATGAACATTTGACGTGCTTATTAATAAGTTTAATATTAAATAAGGTTATTAAAATTCATTTAGATATTTTCTTTCAATTTATAAGAATTAGATAAAGAAAACAAAAGAAATTGTTGGTATGTATTCAATTGGATATTTACACAAAAACAACACGATTTCTTCCCAGAAAATTTAATGATAAATGCAAGTTGAAGTAATAAATTTCAAACTTTTTTAATTAGATTTAAATGTCAAAAACGATACTCTAAAAGCCTAATTTGTGAAAATTCATTGTCAGCATTACAAATATATGCATCAGCAATTTATTTCAATCATGAAACATTAAAAAGCAAAGCATACAAAAAAAAGATGATTTATTCATAAGGAAATTTTCTAATTCATTTGCCAAAATGTGCACACACAAAAAAAGAGTATGCTATCATCAATGATAATAAAACACTTGAAATACGTTTCCCTTCGCATAAGAATAAAAAAAAATATTCTTTTCAGAATTATTTTTAGAAGAATCCAAGGAGAGAAGACACGTTAAATCAGACATGTCTTTTTCTCTCTCTCTCTCTCTCTCTCTCTCTGAGTCCTCATTCAGCTGAATGTGCATCTCTGGTGCAAGTATTCTCTTCGTAATTCGATCTTGCAAAAACAAATAAATATAACACGTTCTGTCACAGACAGCCTTCGTGTAGTATTTACATGTATTTATATTTCAGATTTTTTTAAAAATCTGTAATCTTAGCTATTCCATTCTGAAATTATTCTAATCTAATATATAAAATTCTCGTGTCACAGTGTTTGTAGCCAAACTCTTCCGAAACGATTAGATAAAATCTTATGAAATTTTGTGTGTATATTCAGTAGATCTGAGAATAGGACGTTAACTATTTTTCATTCCGATATTGCAATTAGCTGAGAAAATATTAATTAAAAACCTTAAAACCCCTGTCTGTAGTTTCGCATGGTGTTGTTTCGCGCCAGAAAAATACTACTCTGTCAGAGAAAAAAAGAAGACAAAGACCCACAGAGAAAAATTATAGGAAGATAAATACATCACTGTCATTTAGGGAAGTTGTAAATATTACATTCCTGTTGAGCTTTATTCCATGTGAAAGAGTTTTATGATATTTCGAAATAATTTTTAAATATCCGCCAAAATTTATTTATGTATCATCAATTTGCAGTGCTATAATTATTTATTCCCATTTTGTTCAAGATAGTTCACACGTTCAGTTAATTAAATGATCTCATATAAATCAATAATTTTCAACACTGTCACGAGCTCTCGCCAATAACAACTATTGTGTTTCCTGTATAAAACATTTCTGCATATTTTCAGACATTTATGAGTTCTTATTTATTATTTATTAGTTTATTTATTATTAAACTCCAATTAATAAAACTGTAATACTCAGTGTGCTCAAAATTTTCGGGAATCATTTTCAATGTAAAGAGAAATATGTACGTATTTTATAATTGTGAAAGGTATAGGTAAAATAATAAAAGAACAGATATATTATCATTATACTGTTTTCTAGCATTAAGTACTTCGATTTGGTCTATTTGTGAATTTTGTACAGTAAATAATGCCAGCAAGACGCAAAGGGTCTGATTTAGGTCGTCGAATTACTAAATCTACAGCCATGCGAAATTAAAGAGCTCGAAAAACAGACAAACAAATCCAACGAGATAATGAAGATGTGCGTGTGAATAGGGCGCAGTTGCGTAAATCCCAGTAACAAGAGGTACGAGTTGAACAAAATCAACAAAGACGATTAGAACAAAGACAAGCGCGTCGATTCCTATTTGACACACTCAGAGCAAATGACCAACAACGCCAACAAGTATATCAAGCATTTACATACGATTCATTCCGTCGTCTTCCATTCAAGAATGAGCCTAATGTTAAATGTTGCGCTCATTCGAATGTGACAATTGGTGCTATGAACAAGGAATGTCCGCATTGCAATGCGCTTAAATTTAAGAATGAGCCAGCCGGGATTTGTTTCGTGTCAGGAAAAGTGCAACTACCAGAAATTGAAACCACCTGAACCATTGAACAGTTTACTTTCCGGTACGGATCCCGATTCTAACCTGTTCCTGAAGTCAATTCGAACATTCAATTCATGTTTCCAAATGACATCGTTCAGAGCAACAGAAATAGTTAAAAATAATGCTGCAAATGGTCAACCATTTAATTCGACATTCAAAATCAAAGGCCAAGTTTATCACAAAGTGGCCTCATTGCTTCCAATGCCAAACGAACCACACAGCTTTTTACAAATTTATTTTATGGGCGGTGAGGACTCCGAAAGTGCCCTCGCCAATCGCGTGGATGCACTTTGTAGCTACAATAACCTCAATTCACTTTTTGCCGGGCGCATTGTCGGTGAACTGGACGCTTTATTGAATGAGCACAATGAATTGTTGATATTATTGAAATCACACATGCACAAATTAAAAAGTGACAATCATGCTATTGTCATCAATCCTGATAAAATACCAGCTGGAGAGCTTATTCGTAGATTCAATGCACCTGTTGTTGACGACATTGTAAGGAATCATGGTTGGCGACCGTACAGCTACGCGAATTCAAACGGATTCAATTTCTAATTAGATAGACATTCGCAATGACAATCAATAATTCTCAAGGCCAAACGATGTCTGTTTTTGGCTTAAATTTGGGCAACCGTGTTTTTCACACGGACAATTATACGTGGCATGTTCTCGAGTGGGTAAACCATCTAGTTTGTTTGTGTTGGCTAAAGATGAACTCACTAAAAATATCGTACACTTCATTGCACTAAGAGACTGATAATGTTATTTTTAATTGTCATAATTTGTGATAGAGATGTATTTGAAATTTATTAGTTAAAATAATAAAACTACAAAAAATTCAAAAAAGGAATGTTTGGTGCTTTGCTACTTTATAAGCCGTCATCATCACAGTGCATCATTCCTCTTTCAGTCATGTACCACATTCCCACACACTTACAATGAGTTAGTTATTTTTTATTTGATTACCAAAATATTCACTAGAATTAATTTATTTTGCAAAACAACGTTTGCCGGGTCAGCTAGTAATAATATAAAAGCCTTAGAGGATATACTAGTAATATTATAAATATGTGTGCGTGTGAATGGGAATTTGTTACATTTTCACGCCTAAACCACTAAACAGATTTTAAAAATCATTTCATCAATGGAAAGCTACATTATCAGTTAATAACATAGGGTTATTAAAAGAACAGTTAATAACATAATTATTCCCTATTCTTACGGGAACGGAAACAAAGCAGGTGAACGTCAAACTGAACACCAAGCTCACCTAATGGACTAAATTCATGCGACGTCATAATCACATGATAATTTTAAACCACGTGTTTTTAGCCAATCAAGTTCAAAAACACATGTGGCATCATAGTCACGATACATGCAATTATCTATTTTCAGCAAATCAGTTCATGCACTTCGTTGCTGCCAAATTACGCTTTTTACAGAAACTTTTTTTTAAAAAATTAATATTTGTCACTTTATTTAAAAGTACATGTATAAAACAAGACTTTTTTTTCTTTAATTTTAAAATCTTTTTGCAGAAATTTATTTTTATAACTCTTGAGCATCTTTACCCAATCATGTAATTTGAAATTTTACCTAAGTTTTACAGATAGAATAAAACGTACGAGCTAGTTTATTGTCCGTTTCAAATTCAATGTAGAACACGTGTTTATATTATCATGTGACCATCATGAATTTAGTCCATAAATCGCTGTTTCTGTCAATGGCGACCAATGCTCTCCGCGAGACATAGTGTTACGAGCGCATGATAATATGCTGACACGTATAGCCGATACTCATAAATTTTATGATAGGTAGCTCACTATTCAATTAAGTATGACATCAGCTGTTTCGGATGCGTCTTAAAAAATATTAAATGAAAGTTTCATAAACAAAAAGCAATTCACAAATAACGACAAATTTACAAGTTAGTTTGAATCCTGTTTTTTATTTATATACATTTTCCCGTCACATTTAAGCAATGTTAATTTAGTGTTTATATTTTTGAGGTTAGGTGTCAACATTTATTTATTTTCTTTCCTTCTTACTTTTTTTGTTGTTTTTTTAGTTTTTTCCCCACTTTCTTAGTCAGAATGTCTCGCAAGCGTAAATTTAACCGGTCCAAAAATTCATCACTGACCTGGGCGGCAAAAATTAATCGATCCGAACAATCTTCAGTTCATTTAAAAGACAAGAACAAGAAAGGTGATAATCTGCTTTGAAAGCTGGGGAATCAACTTTTTAGAGACAAGGAATGTTAGAGGGCCAATCTGAGCTACTTCTGAAGCTGCTTTAAGAGCTTCTGAAACGCTTCTTCAAATGCAAATTCGTTTAGATGAGCAAGCTGAACCCCGAGCTACTTTTAAAGCTTCTGTAAAGGATTTCTTCTGAAATCCATTAATGATTGAGAGTCAGAATGAACATCAGCCGTAATCAAAACCAATATAATTTATTAATCCTTATACATGTCTCACAAATCCAAGGAAGGAAATGCATATACATAAAGTATTGGAGCCAAAATGAGGAAGATGAAATATGTAATATTTAATTATAAGTAGAATCACTTACGTTTGAAAATAATCGTAACTCCTACCTCAAATAATCGATTTTTAGTCGATTTGATTCTAATTCCAATATCTTACTGAATGAACTTCAAATATCAATTTTAAATATTAATTAATTAATCAATCACTCTCGTCTAGCTTTCTATTACTCTTACGTTAATCACAATATTTTTAATAATCACAATAAATACAATACGTTATCACATATATAGTTTTCAAATAGGGCATTAGCCCTAGCTTTAGCAGAGGCCTTCCTTAAAGGTACCCATTTCGTAAAGGAGTCGGTTATTACCAAAATAAACCTATATCTGTCTGACTTAGAAGCTGGGTAGGGGCCTAGCAAATCTAAAGAAAATATTTCATTCGGATAATTAGTTACAATAGGTATTAAACAAGATGGTAACGCGTTTTTATAATTAAATCTCTGGAACGCATCACATGTGGAAACATATTCACAGATAAATGTATCCATACATAAGAAATAACACGAATACTTCATTACTTAAGTAAGTCTTTCTTCACCGAGGTGTCCATACATAGGATTGCCATGAAACTCACGCATAACAACAGATCGTAATGATCTTGGAATGTAAATTCTAATTTTTTAAGAGTTGGTAAATATTTAGCATAAAATAGAAAATTATTCACAAGTTCAAAAAATCTTGGGACCAATCTCGCAAACCATCGTTTTAATTGAGCTATCCTTGGGATTTTCTAAATATCAATAAATATGACCCAACTCAGGATCCTTTCTTTGTTCATCAATGAGTAGATTCCTAGACGACAATACTAACGATCGAATAACCGCACAAGATATCTTATATTCTTCAATGCTTTCTACTGCATTTCTAGACAGCAAATCCTCCACCGCAGTCTTAGTACCTGCTCTATGTACCCATTCCACATTGAATTCTACCAACTTAAGTGCCCACCTGTTGGACAAATTTTTGCTATGGGTTGACTTTGTCAGTGCTGCGTGGCCCGTAATTGCTTTCACGGGTAATTGACCTAAGTAGGTCCTAAATTTATTTAATGCCTAAATGACCACTAAATATTCCCTTCCTGTCACTGTATAATTCCTCTCGGCACTGCTTAATGTCCGTGACGCGAATGCAATAGATCTATGCTGTGGAGGTAAAACACCGTACCAACACCTACTGCATTCGTATCTGTATACAACTCAAACTGGCTCTCGAAATCTGGTAATTTTAATACTGGTGCATCCGTTACTGCCTTTTTTATCGTCTCAAATGCTGCCTGTGCTTCAGCGGATCATACAAATTTAACCTTCTTTCTTTTCATTGCGTTTAACGGTTCACACTTCTTAGCATAACCTCAAATGAATTTTCGGTATTAACCCATCATGCCATGAAATTTTGCTACCTTGAGTGCATTCCTCGGAGGTTTCATCTCGTTGAACGCCTTCACTTTCGAGTCATCTGTTCGAATCCCTTCATGACTTATCTCAGGACCTAAATATTTCAACTTTTCGCACGCAAAGTGACGCTTTGCCTGGTTCAGTGTCAAACCAGCTTCCCGTAACGACCTTAAAACTTCCCTTAACTACTCCACATGTTGTGTGAGCGATGGTGACATAATAATGTCATCCGTTTAATCACGCACAAACTTCCCAATAACAGGTTTAAGAATAATATCTATCACCTTTTGAAAATCCGGAGCCGCATGCCGTCTAAATTTTGTGTGTAACAATTAGTCCGTATTGAAAAACTCGGGATTTCTGTACGAACCTTTACTTGAATATCATAATCATTCTTTAAATGTTAGTAGTACGATGAGTAAAAAAGATCAATTTTGCGACGCTTTTAAATGAAAGATAAAACGTCTGGAATGGGCTGTTCCAATGAAAAAGTTTCGCTTCTTTTACTTTGTGAACCAGACGAGCCTTTAAAATCTCTATAGTACTTATGTGGTACAGGTGAGTCGAAGTAATTTTTGCTTCCAAATGACATCTTTTGGAGTAGGTAAAATGATACGAATCCCCGGATTTTCGGCAACTTTTACTGTTCCAGACCAAATATATCATCAAATTGGTTCACTTTTTCCAGCATATAATGACAGCATAAATTTTTGCAAGTATATTTTATAGGTGATGAAGATAATAAAGTAATCCGTCGTTGTTAGTATATTGAAGAAGTCGAAAGAGATACAATACAGTATTGAAAATTCAGACTGTTACATAACAACAACGTGCTGATAAATACCTTCAAAAGTGCAAAAGAAAACTGGCCCTCGGAGGATTATAATGTAGTCACCCATGCTGATCGGACCCCACTTGGTGAACTTGAGAGGCGTTATAATGCCCCGATGACTAATGAAGTCCCTATATTGGTTTCTGGCATTCAATGCTCTCCACGAGACATAGTGTTACGGGGCACATGATAGTATGCTGACACTCGCAGCTGATACTCATAAATTTTATGATAGTTTGCAATACTCATTAATTTTCAGTAAAGATGAGCCGGTACATAATATTTTCATATTCCATTCATTAATTCAACAACAAAACAGTCGGTTCTCAATATAAGTGTTTCCTTTATTATATGGATTTCTACGTCTATCACATAAGACGATTTTAAACTCCTTCCACGGTCCATGGAGCTCTTTCATCAATTCTTAATAGATATATACATTAAAGTAGTACGAACATTTTCATTACATTTCTATAAACCAGACCAGATTGTGCGCAAAAAATTACATTCATCTTCAAGATGTGATTAACAAAGATGATAATATTAGATATAACAACTTAGGCAAGATGGTGATTTCTCCCACCACTTTTGTGAACAGTCCCCATATTCTGCATTAATGCACTTAGGACGCTTTTGTTTATGAATGAACTTACGGTTGGACAGATCTCTTCATAACTTTTACCTGTAATACTTCATGACAGAATATAACTGAAGAGCTAATGCTAGGGCAAAAAGCCACTGATTGACATGACATAGTTCAGTGCGTATTTCGTTTAAAGGTTCAAAAGCTTATAAACATAAAAACAAAGGGAAAATTATTTGGAGACGACCAGTGCCATATGTATTCCCTTGAATGGCAAAAACGTGGTCTACCACATGTGCCCATTCTTATTTGGTTGAAAGAAAAGCTGTGACCCAACCAAATAGATGGTATAATAAGCGCTGAAATGCCAGACTCAGAGGAAGATAAAACTTTGTACGACATCGTTATTAAAAACAGGGCTCATGGTCCGTGTAGAGCTTGCAATCCAGCATCATCTTGCATGAAAAATGGGAAATGTACTAAAAAGTTTCCTCGACAGATGATAAAGGAAACAGTGCACAATATAATTAGGATTACCCTTTAAACAGACGAAAAGCACTCAAATATGTAGGTAGAAGAGTTATAATTCAGGCTCGTGGTGGGGTACTCAAGCTTTTTGATTATAGCTGGGTTGTGCCTTATTCACCAATTCTATGTACGTTGTTTAGTGCTCACATTAAAATTGAAGTCTGCAACTCTGTGCGACTAATATATTTGCAAGTACAACAATAAAGGGTGTGACCAGGCGATTTTCAATCTGCGTAATGAAGGTTTAGAGGATTACCTTAATGAAATACAAAGCTATTAAGCAGGGCGATAAGTCAATAGCAATGAAGCAGTGTGGCGGCTACTTGGATTTCCATTACATAAAAGATATAGAACCGTTACACACCTTGCCGTACTTTTAGAAAATGGGAAGCGAGTTCCTTTAAGTAAGAGTAATTTTCAAGAAGGATTTCATCTTTAAAACGAAAAGCCCTTTTTCGGCTTTATCAGAGAGATCCCCCCCGTTTGCAAAAACATTATTGTATCCTGAAGTTCCCTTTTATTATACCTGGACACTTCAAAAACTTGGCAACGTCGTATTCAAGGCACACTTGTTGAAAATCGGTTTGAAGTTAAAGCATCGGACGCTCTTGGTCGTGTTTACACCATATATATAATGAACTTTGAACGCTTTTGTCTGCGCATGTTATTGCATCATGTTCGAAGTCCAACCAGCTTTAGAAACATTAAAATTATCAATGGTCATGAATGCCAAACTTATAGATAAGAATGGGGCGATTGTTAGATAATGATGATCATTGAAACGAAACTATGAAGGAGATATAATATACAGTATAGTATATAGTATATAGCATACAGTAGTATCCCAGAATAATATTCTGTTTCAAGCTCTTTTAAAGAGAAATTATTTATTAAACGTATATATTTCAACTTTTAAAAATATTAATAGTTTAAGTTATGGAATTTTTGTTGTTAATTATTATAATAAAACATGTTTTCAGTTTTTTAAACTAAGCTCAATTTTAGAATTTTGAATTTTTACTGGTTTCTGTCAAGCAATAAATTATTTTATTTACTTAAATATCTTTTTATTTACTTTCTAATCATAATGATTATGACTTTGACAGTTATTTAAAGACGTCAACACGAGCGAAGGCACGGGTAAAAGTTAGTATTCTAATAATTATTAATTCTTCTTCAGTTAGACTATACTGTTAATTTAGACTGTTAACTTTTGAATTTCCTGTACGATGCGCATGACTGGAAAAGAAGTTTAATAATTCCGCATTGAGCAGAAAGTACATCTAAACTTTAAGAAAATTGTTGCATCTTAGCTACAATCAATCCAATTTTTGATTCGAGTCAAACGAAAAAACGGGAAGATTTACTTGATCAAAAGAGAAACGTGTCCTCGCCGGAGATTAGAAGTAATTTAGGGGTTCACTTAAACGGTATCTTATTGCCTTGCTGAGTTATTGTCACCCGGATTCAATAAAAGACTCAAAGAAAAAGAAAATATTTATAGGGGAAAAAATAATTTTCTTCTTTTTCCTTTCTAATTTGTTGTTCAATATGTGTTACAGGGTATATTCCCTTAAATTTGATCTAAATTCCACATTGGCTTCCATAAAAAATTTTTTTTCTTATTAAACTTTAAAATTTTCTCTAGAAACGGTTGTGTTTGCGTTTCACACGTAGAAATATGTATAGTTGTGAATTTTCCTTTATTATTTTTTTACTATTAAATGAAAAATTATATTACTAATTATAAGGTAATACATCATGACGTAGCATTATTTTAAATTGTCAAATTTCAGCAATATACATATACTGGATCTCAACAAATCATTTCAAACAGCAGTCTAGCTGTAAACCTTCAGATTGTCAGTGATTTAGGAAATTTTATTATAAGAACTGCTCTCAAACACAAACTTCAAAACCTTTGTGAAACTTTAATTTTTATTAAAAAAAATAATTAACTTGCTTAAAGACAACATATAATGTTATTATTAATATTTCTTTTAGTTAAGGATTTGTGAACACAAATATTGTCATTTCTTATATTCATAAAAGAACGAGTAATTATGTCAACATTCGTAAAATATTTCATAAATAGTTTTTCGAAATAAAACAGAAATTTGAATAAAACCATAGTTTCCATACGTTTTTCTTTTTATATCGATACACTCTCTCTCTTTGACGAGGTAATATTATTTCTTAAAAAAATAACATATTTAACCTTGTTTTTACCTTACCCACGAATTCTAGTTCTGGGCTCAATGAATTATAACCAAATTATAGCGGATTTTGAAAATATATTCTTCCTGTGGTTTCTTACGGTTTGTTACATATTTTATTTTATTTATCTCTATATTTATTATTTTATATGTTATTTGGGGAATAATTATAGTTGTTTTTCGAATAAATTAATCCATAGAAAAGTAAGCCTTTTCCCCCCACTAATTCCATTTTTCTTTGATTTGACTTATAACTTCTGTTTCAGTGTAAGTCTGTTTTATATTTATTTGCTTATTTTCGAAGTACCCTTTTCTTGTATATTATTATGGTTTGCAGCGATGCACGTTGATTGCTTAAATGTTACACGTGTGGTTTATTTTTTCTTATTAAATTTAAGATTTTCCTAATATGTACATTCCAACAGGGGTCGACAAAGTGGAGTATATGGTTTGTCATTGGCCTTGTACGCTAAAGGTAGCTGATTCGACCTCAGCCAAGTCGGTGGACTTTCATAACGCAGAAACTTGACATCGTCCCTGTCGTATGATTATGCAGTATGTTAAATATCCCTAGAGTGCCTGATGGCTCGAGTGCTCTCGGCAAAATTCATGGTTTATAGCAATCCGTAGCCCCATTGAAAAAAAAAATATTCGTATAGGATGTATCGGTACAGCGGTTACTAACTGTCAGACTAGATAAAGTACACTTAGACGAAGGAAAATTATACAGCAATACGTGGCCGGAAACTCTTTCCTGGCGCGGCAGTGACGACAAAAAACACAAGAAGGAACATAACATGTTTATTATCATTAGAAGAGCAAAAAATTAAGAAAAAAGAACATTGTAGTGTCAACGAAAGTCATCAACGTAGGTGCTTGAAATTACGCCCCCGGGCACGATGTAAGCCTCACATCCCCGGCGCATTGAAGATCGAACGCTAACGAAAACGAGTGTCACGGACTTCTCCAACCGCTGCCACGATGCGTGCAACAAGGTCCTTGCAATTGTTAGAGGAAGTTTCGTTCACCAGTGTGACTTAAGGTTTGGCGGGCAACGAATGCCTCAGTTTACGTAGCGGCATCTATCGCATATGCCCGCAGAAAAATTCCCAGCATTTTTGCTGTTCCAAGAATAATAAACATGCTTTCTCCTCTTCTTCGTGTCCTGTCATTCCAGTGTTTTGTGTCCTCATTACGGCGTAGGAAAGTGTTCCCGAACACCATTCATTGCTATGCGATTTCATGTCTATTTGGACTCAATCTGTCCTGAAAGTTTGTAACAGCTGAACTGATACCCCCTGTATATTATGCAAGGAGAGCTTTTTGTGGAACAATTTCATCAGATCTGGACAGATTTTCTCTGTCTTAAATGATTTTCTGTGTAAGTTAATGTGATTTCTTTTGTAGCTTAAGCCTACTTTAAATTTTTGCGGTTACGATTATTTTATAAACTACATTAACTGACTAATGTATTTTTACATTTGTTTATATTTATTATATATTTGTATAATTATCAGAAATACAAGCTGATTGATTAATAAAGCAGCTTTCTATCTTTCAAGGTCAACGGTTTGTGCCTCAAACATAACACTGAGCTATCTGACTTGGATTTTTAAACTGTTTGCAATTGATTGATATTCATTTGAATGATTTGGAATTTCCAGACTTAACTTCTCTCTGTAATGGAACCAGATAATTCACTAAGAACGTTATACCTAATGGGTTACTGTACTGGAGCAACTACTTTTCCTGAACAAACCATTGCTAAAGATATTTTCATCCTAAAGATTCCTGTTATTCTATGAGATGTTGCATTCCGGTTTTAACGATTTCATAATTTGTCTCAGCTTTCTACGAGCACCAACAAAAGGTAACTATGTTCAATAATCAAAGCGTCGCGGACTGCATTTGAGCAGTTTTCAAATCTCCTATGGAATAGCGAGTAAAGAAATTTTGTTCATGTTGAGGTACTAATAGGTTTTTAAGGACCAACTATATTTCCGAATTATTGCAAAGATGAAAATTGTCAATATTGACCATCTACTGTTGTCCTGAGCTAAAATTTTTCTAATGCTGACACCATAACATAAAAATATGTTTTTCAGCCCAACTATAAATCGTCGAGCTTTTATGAATGGAATTTTCGACCTCGAGAACTCATTCTTCACATAAATACTAAAGGTACACTGACAATCAACGAAAATAAGCCCCATCCCACTTTTTCATTTATTTCATCCCCACTTAATAACCGTATGAAAAAAAATACAGTTATTATTATTTTTATGTTGAAACATGTTATTATACTTTTCTTTGTTCATCGGGAATTTAAAATCTTCTTTACTGTACCCAAAAAACACAAAAATTGAACAGTGCTACAGAAAGAAAACTGTATTTTCTCAAACTAAATGCAAATAACAGATTGATAATATTTAAAAATAGAGAGTGCCCTTTATTTATTTCAACTATTAGCATAAACCAGATTATGTCATGTTTTCTACATGTTGCCATATTTGGCTTCGTGTTCCTTATAACTGATACGTACTCATTTTTCTTATAAAAAGATAGACAGTTAAAATGATATATCAAAAAGATCTACACTGTAACTATAGATGGAATTAAATGTGCATAAAAAAAATTTCGTATTTTTTCTTTGGATTTTAAAATTCAGTGGCAATGAAATACCTTTTAAAACACACACACACACGCACACACACACACAGCATAGTTCAAATTTTCCTTCTGATATACTAAAATCTCTAACCTTATTTGCTTTGATTCTTTATCAACTTCAGATTTCTTATCTCAGAGACCGTAGTTTTAAAACGTATTTTTCGTTTTAACTTTTTGTCCTATAATTAGCCCTTAAATTTTGATCATTTTCTTTTTCAATCATTTTTGTTTATATTTTTCAAATGTTAATTTTCTCTTTTGGATTCAAATGTATGTTTCTCCTATTTTATTATTTCATTTATGGCCGAATTACAGCTCGTTGAAAATTATTTAAAAGGGGTGCATTTATTAAGAAAATATATTCTACATTTTGGAATACTTTGTCTTGTCACTTGTTTGACCCCTATTTGCAAATTGTTATGCTTACTAGCCTATTTACTTTTAGAAGGTGTTGTGGTTCATTAACTTACAGATAAAAGTACAAATTTGAAAATCCAAAAAGAAATATGGTTTAAACGTTATCAAATACAGTAACAAACTGTTTTTTAATACAGGCTATACTGTTATTTATATACAGGCCTATATTTTTATAAGAAAATGTAATTTGAATAATACCCCTTTATTCGAGGTTGTTTAACTTGAAGAGTGAAAAAAAGCTACCATAGAGGGATAATAGTGCATGGGATTAAAATAACACATTTCTAAAACTGTGTAATACATATCTTTTTTTACTTTTATATAATAAAAGGATGATATAAATGTTTATCTTATTACAATTAATAAATCAATAAAATCAATGTACACAATTATGTAATTATATTATTAATTATGTATATAATATTTAAATGCAGAATAATTTTGTGCATGCCTCGGAATAATTATTTGAGAAATTACTTCATACATCAGTTTCTTGACATGGGATCTTGCATATTACATTTTTTTTACACTTGTCTTCTACTGAATTTTACTACAATGAAGGGAAAAAAAACCTAACGATCTATTCAATCAGTATGCAAAAGCTTTATAATAGAATATTGATTTATCGTCTTATTCTGTCAAAAAATATTTTTCTCAGAAATAAATTAATTAACAATGTAACACAATAAAGCACTACCATATTCACAGTATTCCTGCTCTGTTTTAAGCTTAAACAACAATTAGTGTCCTATCTAAACATGGCTTTTTTTCTTGTTCACTATTTTGCCTTTTAAACATCTACTTCGACATAATTAGATCATAAAAAAGTCCAAAATCGGAACATTCCTCCCTCTTTTCGATTGTCAATCTTAAAAGACTTGAGAGAGACATGGAAATGTTTTTCTTTCTTTGTAAAAAGACGGAGACAGAAATAACAGGAGAAAAAAGGAGTCTTTTGCACGCGCAGAATTTCGTTAAACAACTCACCTCTCTTTGTTTTTCTTTCTCTTTCCAGTTTCCTTTCCCTCCCCACTGCTAATGAAGACACTCTTCTTTCTTTGGGAGAGACGGTGGCCACTTGTTATGCAGTTTACGGCTTTTTTTAGGAGCAGATGTAAAGGAGCCGTAAAGGGAGAGGTTTACATTATTCCCTTCATCGCCGACCTCCTTTTTATGTCGTGCTTTTCTAAAACTTCGAAAACATGTCTCGATATGCATCGCGTCTAATAATACATATTTTTTTTATCCACGCTTCTTCTTTTCAAAAAATCCCCGAGATAAAAAGAGAAACGATAAAAAAAATATTTAATTGAATAGCAAGGCGACGAAGAAGTAATTTCTTGAAATATACCTTAATGTTAGTTAGGAAAAAAATATAATGATTCCATGCTATTCTGGGCTTTAAGTAAATTGAATTATGGTCGGACGTATAGATACTACTATTAGAACAACGGATGTTTTCTATGTAGGAAATTAATGTAATCCAATTTTAGATTAAATTTAGAAAAGTATTATAAAAATAGAACATAATATTTTTTTTAAAGTTTGTCACGTGCACATTGAAAAAAAAATTACAGAAGTTCGTTTGGTAATCAAAACATTTCATCATTAAAATATCTTTGGGGAAATATGTAGCGAATTGATTTCGAACAAAAGAAAAGCGAAATGTATTGAATGCAATGTACCCTATTCTATTCTTGTAGCTCAGGTGCCAAAAAATGGAAAGCAGTAATAGGAAAGGACACAAAAACAGAACACAGAAAAAATTCAACACTTCCAAAATAAAGTATTTTTAGTATACAACATACTTAATTACCTTTTAAGTAAGAAGTTTATTAATTAGCCACTAACCACTGACTTGAAGTAAAGGATTATACACTGGTGTATAAAATAAGGTTAACTGCCCAAAAAATGCAATATCTTTGAATATATATTTTTTTATTTGGGATAAATTTTTGTGTATACGTTCCTAATACTCTGAGAATAATTATGCTAACAAATAAAATTATAATGAGGTTACTTCTTGTAGCGTGCAAAGTAGATCAAAACATGCTAGTTGTCAAAACACGCTGTGCAATGATTACAAAAACAATGTTTCTAATAAGGAACGTGGATACCCCTTGCTGCTATACAAGCTTCCCAACGAGCTCTTAAAACTACAAATTAGGTTATTAATTTCATCTTGAGGCAAAAATCCCTACTCTTCTAAAAGCGCAGATTTTAATTTCTGAAGCATGGTTAGTGAGAATTGACGCCGAGAAATGATTCCTTCGTAGTCATTCCAATCATTCTCGACAGGATTTAGGTCAGGAGAGTTTGTTGGCCATTCCATAGGCTAATATCCTCTTCCTCATGAAGGTCTACATCAGTGATTCCCAAAGTGGTCTATATAGACCCCCAGGGGTCTATGACGATCTGCAAGGGGTCTACGACAGCAAAAAAATAATTTGGGGGTCCATGAGGAGTAAATGGGGGTCTACCATAGTGGCTCTCATCAAACCAGATTGTGACTAATATTAAATAGGTAAGTCTAGTTTCCACTTGATTAAATTTCCTTTTAACAGATTTATTTACTAAATTTAATGAGGTTTAATTGCAGTTACAAGGTGACAGCATAAATTTTATTAAAACAAATTCAATTTCAGCATTTCTTGCCAGCATTAAGCTAAAGGAGCATAATTTTGGACGTTGCCAACATTTAAATGCCCTTTTTTAGATTTTGAAACTAGGTTTGAGAATGTTTTGACTATCGTAGTACCACAGTAGACAGTGAATTCATATGGTCACTTTGAAAAAAAATGTCAGATTATAAGAATTAAGCTCTAGGAATATACACTAACGAAGATCTTAAAGTAAAGTTTAGAAACGATGCCAAAAATTTTACCTTTAAAAAGATATACCTGTTATTTCTTCCATATTATGGAATATCTTGAGAAAGTTTTTAATTGTTTTTCCGATTGAGAAGGAGTTTCAGTGAGCTTGCCAATCTCCAAAACAAAAAAGAAAGAAGAAAATACTGGTCACTATTAACCGAGGAGATATATTTAGTATTAAAATCTGGTAAGATTGATGCCAAATGTTGAAATTTATTATTGCCCCTCCCCCCATCCTCAGATTCCTCCTAAAAGCTTTTGTTTGTTGCTCTCAGTTATTTTATACATTAATTAAATTTTAACTTAAATTAAATATCATGTGTTTTCTTAAGTTTTAAACTCTTCGATACTTCACTACAATTAAAAATTTTAATTTTTTAAAGTAAATAGCTCTATACCAACTGTCAAAAACACATATAATTTGATAAGTTTGCAGAAATTTGATAGAAGGTAAGTAGGGGGTCTACCCCAAACTGAAAAACATTTCAAGGGGTCTATGAGGCTAAAAAGTTTGGGAACCTATGGTCTACATGATTAGCTCAGTCCTTCCTCGTATTATCGTCCATAAAAATAAAATCTTGACCGATTTCTCATCGAATAAATTTCACATGAGGTTCGAGAACTTCATCTTTATAGCACTGTGCAGTAATAGAACCCGCATAAAAATGTGTAATGGTGTACGGTTGTCTAAAATACCAAATATCTCTCCAAATAAGAATTCCACTTATCAAATCAATTGGATTCTCGTATGTTAGAAGGATTGTAGCGAGTCTCAGACTCTTCTAATGAAAATTCGCCAAGATTCGCCAGCTATTGGTACTCAACCTGAACTCGTCAGTGAAAAGTGCACAGCCCAACTCTTGATTTGCCGGAGACACATGTTCTTGGCACCATAAAAGACGAGCTCTTTTCTGTGATGGGTTTAAAGGGAGACATACCCCTGACCTCCAGCACAAAGAGCCTTCATGTCTTGTCTTGTTCAAATGTTCAGCTTTGAAAAGTGAGGGGAGAAAAATCTTTCAAAGTTTTGACCCAAGACGCTAAAAATGAAGCCAACGTAGCTGTGTCTGTAATTCTTTAAATAATTAATTTCAGTCAAAAATTTTATTTAATTATAATTAAATTATCGTTTTGTTACTCAAAACAATAATGTATAGAAAATTTTAGCTCCAATAAGCGCTTTAAAATGTGAGAAAAAAAACCTTTTCAAGTTTTGACCCAAGTCGCCAAAATGGTCGCTAAGTCGCCGCAACTGTTGCCAAGGTGGTTGTATTTGTAATTCTTTAAATAATTAGTTTTAATAAATTAATTTTTATTAATTATAATTAAATTACTGTATTGGCTTCCAAAAAAAAGCATGTATATAAAATTTCAGCTCAATTGAGTGCTTTAAAATGTATTTTATTAACAATTGAAAATTTGAACAAGATAAATATATATAGAGAGAGTGAGCTAATAGAGAGAGTAGGAATTGAAAAATTTAAAAAAAAAAGAGTTAAAAGATCGAAAGTGTTGGAGTATTTAACAAACCAGATTGTACATTATAAACAGATTGACTCAGAAGATAAGATCCTTCGCCGATCAAAATGTTTTTTTTTCTAATAAGGCTGCGTATTGTGGTATTTTTTACCTTTGCAGACCTAGTTCATTCCCCAGGTGCTGGTATCACTTTTTAGTGAGATACCGTATAGGATAGGATGCCATTTGCTACAAGTAATTTTGACGCCCAGTTTCCTCCCCAGATGGAGGCACCTAAGCTCTGACGATGCGAAATTGAACTTAAAAATTTAATTTTGCCTAGAACACCAAAGACAAACGGACACTTCAAGAGATTTTTTACATGCCGCATAATCATACGACATGGCCGCTACCGATTTTCTGTATCATGAAAATGCACCGATTTGGGCTGGGGCAGAAGGCCAGTGACAAACCAACTACGCCACCCAGTCAGCCCGATCAAAATGTGACATCGGTAGCCTAGTGGTCAAAGTCACGGGCTTATGGCGGAAGAATCATGATTTCGAGCCTAGTACCACTGAAGACCTGCTGTGCAGAGGGGGCTAATGCACTATAAATCCTTCGGGGCTCAAACGTCTACGCATTGGTGTGATGTGGAAGTTATGAGGGGGTGTCAGTTCAGGTGCCATTCTCGTCACTTGACCATGGTTCAAAATCCGTGGTTTGTCACCAAAAGATCTCGTGTAGCTGAATAGGGTTGCGTAAATATTCATTCCCTCCCTCGGTGATCGATATAGCCCTAAACTAATCCAGAGATGTTATGATATAAGATTGGCAAGTAATATTGTATTATTTGTATGATGAAAATATCTCATTAATGTATCCAAATTTTTTTTCCAAAACATAATAAAGGGAGAATTTAAAAATATTTTTATTATCATACTAAAAATGAAGCTATCCTACATATTTCTCTATAGTTATCACAATAATTACTCAATAAATATCACAATTATAAGCATACGCGAACATCCTCGAATTTAACTATAATCGCCATACTAAATACTGATTACAGGTCTCAATTATATGTATTCACTTTCTTGGGGGAAAAATTTTAATGAAATATAATAAAGTGTTTATCTAATATAAAGTGAAAATTCCTTCAAAAGACAACATTTTAAAATTCAATGTACCCTATTTCATAAAATGGAACACCAAGTTATAAAAACAAAAGATAGTATTTTAAAAATAGCAGAAATGATATTTCTAGAAATATGTGAATTAAAAGCAATTGCAATATTCGGGTTTGTAATTTGATTCAGTTTGTTATTAAAGCAAAAATATTATGCGGTTGTAGACTTAACTAAAAAGTATAGTTGTATATAATTATTAAAGAAAGTTTTTCTTAAACCGTTAAAAAATATTACACAGAAAAGTTATTTTTGATTTAAAAAAAAAAATCCTTGAGAGCATTTACTTATTGTGTTTTTTCCCCCACCGCAGATACTCTTAAATATAAGTCTAAACTACTTTTAAAACAAAAGAAAATTTTAAAAGAATATTTAGAATATTTGAAACAATATTTATCGAAATTAACAAAAAAACAAACAGATTCAATGAAATTAACAATAAAATTTCTGACACACATAAAAGCAAATCTAGTAATAAACCTCAATGTAACATATTTATAATCAATTCGAAAAACATGATTTTTCACTTTGTAGAGAATATTCGGTATCTCGATGCAACGGAATTCCATGGAAGATTTTACTTAAATGTTATGTGCATTTATTTCTTTTGAGTCTGAAATGCTAAAACACAACAATGTTGATATACTTCCAAGACAATAAATAAAATGTTGAAAAATCATAATTAATTTCAATTCGATGGCAACATTTTAGTATTATATTAATGGATATGTGGTGGATCATTCCAAAACCCTTAACTTAAACGGACCTTCTAATTAGAGATAAATCCAGTGTTAGCACCAATGAATCCCTCCATCCTAACGTATCATTTATAATAGACTTCATGCCATCAACTAAAGAAAAGAAATGTGTGAAATACAGAACATATACGAGTGGTTATCAAAGTATTGGGAATACCCAGGGACGTATATCCATTGGGTGCTTGGGGTGGGAGCCCAGGGGCCTAGAGCCTGGAGGGGCTCAGAAGAACCCGAGTGAGCTGAACTTAGCCACATTTTTTGGTTATAAATTTCGATCCTCCAGTGCAAAGGGGGCCCTAGATCTTCTGCGGCCAGGGCCCTAAATGAGCTTAAATTGGCCCTGGGAATACCAATATTTATAATTTTATTATTATTAATATTGTTACGAATTTTGTATAAAATAATGTAAATAATTTGTATTTGGATGTGCAATGCCTTTATGCTATATTTATTTCATGTTAAAGTTGTAATATTCACAAGCAACGCCGTCCCTTACGTTACAATGGCGATTCAATGGGAACTTGGCGAAATATTGGCGATAGAGTCAAGTGGCATCATTTTTGGCGACCAAGTTGGTGACCATGTTGGCGAGTTCGGGACCATCTGGATTCTTCTAGAAATTAGTAGAGAAATCCACTAATTTCACGATCTGTGACGCGAGCGCATCTTTCCTGAAATTTTGGCCCCTGCTATAAATAGAGCAATACTCGCCGCATCAGTCAGTCTGGTTTCAACCAGCGAGTAGTGAGCATTGTTTTGATTAGCATTTAGTAGACTTGCCTTGAACTTGATCAGCTCGGCTGTGCTTGTGAATAGTCATTTACATACGTGTATTTTAGACACTGCTTGTGCCTGAGTGCTGTTGAAGGTGTGAAAACCTTCTGTTAATTATTCTGTGAATTTTGCTGTTGTGAATCCTGTATTTCAAGGATTGATTTTCGACAATAAATACTCATCGCTCTTAAAGAATTGTCTTGTTATTTACGACTGATTTTGCATAAAATCCTCGAACCCCGATCTACGTAACAATATTGTGTAGGACTACTTTTGGTATGTAAAACTGTTTGGATTTGCCTGGGAATTTATTCATACGTGCTGAATAGTGTTTAGATGAATATTGTACCATTGTTCATGGAAATATTGTGAAAGTTTTGGGAGATAAATCGGTGGAGTATTGATTATATTTTGAACGCTTTAAAATAGACCATAATATATATTATATTCAGATCAGGGGGCTATGCGGGCCCAGGTAGATGTTTAACTTCCTCCTCAATTTCATGAAACGATGATTGGACAAATCCCGCTGCATGGACAGGTGTATTATTATCTTAGAAAATTTCATCGCCTACAAGAAACAAAGTTTGTATCACAGGATACAAACTTTGGTCCGCTAAAATGATTTTATACTTTGTAACATTCTTGATCTACTCTTGGACCCAGCTGGAGGTGTGGGAGGAAGAGAAGGACGACTCTACACAATACTTTTTAACTATTTATTCAGCACACTAATTATCAACAAACACAATTCAAGTAATCAAATAGGATGAGATGTTTCAATAAAGAGCAAAGGGGATTTTGCTACGCGAATTCCTAATCAATTGATCCATCTTTTATGGACGAATCCACTAGTCTAATATTTGATTTACACAGTAGCTATGGTGACCAATCGTCACTTAAATACCTTCAACTATTTAATGCCCGAAACGCGCTATCAATGTAACTAATACTTAATCGGTAGATATCTTTCCTTATTATCAGCTTCTCAATATTTCAATCTCCAGAGAAATCCGTCTATTCATCTATTGTCCTCTATCTAACTCACTAGCTAGAAAATATATACTATATATAACTGACCTAATTAGCACATCACGGTTTCTTCTTCCAAAAGGGTTGGTTGTGAATGATAGCCCAAAGATTTCCCAAAAAGGGTTAGTGGAAGGACGCGTATTGATCCATCCCAAATTATTTCTTTCAGGGTTACGATTGATCCAGCAGGAAACCACGATACAGGTACCCATATCATGGACAATTTCCTTCTATTCCTGACAGTTGGAAGGAGACACTCACGATCATACACTTATGCAGGTGTCCTCAAAATGTGCAGCCGTCGGGTTGTAGGGAAAAGTGTGAAAGACAATTCGTTAAACCATATTACTTTATTTCACTTTTCAATCGACCAGGTTTTGAGAGTGTACACCACTGTAGACGATCTTTGGCCTTAACATATGTGACAAGTGGCTTGAAAATTGCTGCTTCTTCGTAAATGCTCTGTTTATGAAGACGCAATCTAACTGTAATCATTGACACTGGATAATCCAGATGCTAATTGAGCTTTGCGGTTACTTTTGCTGCAGTTGTTCGTTTTTTAGTCATTTCATTCCTTTCGCTACCTTTCACTGGCTTTTGTGTCTATCTACTATTTTGTTTCGTCCAGCTTGTCTTGCTACGCGTGTGTATGCTGTCATAACTTTAGACTCCACACCTCCAGAAACATCTAAAATTTGGGATGTTTTAGTAAAATTTGCTCCAGCTAGACAGTTCTTTTCAATTTGGTGTCTTTGAAAATCTAAGGTCTGCCATTTTACCTTTTTGAAAAAAAACACAAGACTTCTAGAACTTTAATAAAACTACCATATACTACCAGGATATACACATTTCTATTTTTAGAAAAATTGGTAGGTATTACATTTTAATGCTTTTGAAGCACATTCGAAAATGTCACTTATATTACATTCCATAATTTTGATAACCCCCTGTATATGCTCAATGTATCATCCGTAGCGGAAAATTTTTTTCTAAAATCAACGAGAGAGGAACTTTGGATTCAATGCTTCAGTTGCTTTCTATGGGCTCAATTTAGTTGTACTGAAGCCATGAAAGTTAAATTTGTGATTTTTGTAAATAGACTAGAACGAAAAATGAATTTCCCATAGTCTTAAAAGCATGGCTTTTATGGTTAAAAATAACTACAGTTTGTGAAATCTTAGCTAGGTTATTTCTATGATTTAAAGTACCTATTCCATATTACTAGACTATTCCATAAAACCCTCCATTTATCATTGTTTTTAAATTAATTTTTTTATAACAACCCAATAAATAATATTTTTTGACAAGTAATAATATCTTCAATCGTTTATAGTATATATCCATAATGAGTTTGGAGATTTTTTTGTTATCAAAAACCAGTAATGTTATATTTAGAAATGTAAATGGGTTCGACTCTCATCTCTATATATCTGTCAATAAAACGGTTTATATATATAAATTCACTTTTTTATAGAACAGTTCTCAGCCAGTAATATATACAATATTGTAGCATTCACCTCTCAATGTGGTTTCCAAAATCTCAAATAACTATATTAATATTTTAAGTTGAAGTCACTTCTCTTTCCCAAACCGAGTATATTAAAAATTATATATACGAGTATATATATCATAAAATATATATAATCAGAACATCTACTTCAATCAATATAGTTAATGTTAATATTCATTCCTAAATATTTCTGAAATAATTTTATATAATAGTTTTCAAATCTTCCTCAAAGCAGATAGGGTCGCATATCACGCTGTATAATTATTGATTTATCGATTGATGCATCTTTAGCTACTTCCACAGTCAACGAAATAAATTAAAGTTTCAGATGAAGTAATTGTTCTAAGTAATATGAGAGGTAATTAATTTGCCCAATAAGGCTCAAATAGGTACTCGTTCATTTTCGAGTGCATACTTAGAATTATCTGGTGTTTTAAGATGCTTAGTTCAGTTTGAGGAGGAATGATTTTTTTTTATTTATTAATAGAGTATTCTTCACTTTTTGCGAAGAAGTACGAATTTGAAGAGATTGTTGGTTTTTTCCGATTATTACGAGGCGATATAAGTCGATTGGTAAAGTGAAATTTCAAGATTGTTGTATTTTGCAGTTTCTATTTACATGGATTCATTTTCCTTTCGGAGTTTCTGCTTAAATTACTATTCAGTTTCAACGTTTCTTTCACCATGTGGTAAATATGAGGTAGATTTACATTGTTTCGGAATTCAATATACACCAATAAAATTTTTAGTTTACTTTAAAATTTCGATTATTTAACACTACTAATTTTGAAAAAAACATGATTTCACTTTAATATTAAATTTTCTTTAGGTTTTTACTTCTACAATAATTTTGTGGCTACGGTAGCCTAGGGGTTAAGGTATTGGATCATGGCAGGCATGTCATGAGTTCGAGCCCATTACCACTAAAGACCCGCCGCGTAGAGGAATGATGCACGTTAAATCTGTCGAGAGCTCAAACGTCCTCTCGTTGGTGTGATGTGGTAGTTAGGAGAGGGAGGTGCCAGCTCAGATTTCGTCCTCGTCACTTGCCCATGGTTCAAAACTACGAGGTCTTCACCAAAAGCCCTCGTGTAATGGAACAGCGCGACGTTAATATTCCCTCACTATAACTCACTCTACAATAATTTTAATGTATTTCTACTTTTTATATTTCTATATAATTTACTAGTAATCATTGGGTTTTATCAATATTGATCATCACTACCAAATACTATTTTGTATTCAAATGATGGCAACAAGTTAAAATAGTCAATGGAAGAGATTGTGTTTCAGATAAAGCTCTTAAATTCTGTAAAATAACATAGAATATTCAAGCAGCTTTTTGCTTTATTATTAAATGTAATTGACGTACTTAACAAGTGCGCTTTACTTAGTGTCGCTTCAAGATGTAGTAAACTAGAAACTAATAAGTATAATATAAGTATATAAGTAATATAAGTATCATTTTTTATCAACTAATATAAGTATCATTTTGGTCACACAGTAAGAATCAAAAATAAAGGAACCATTCTTAATCCCGTACCTTATGACGACAACTTTTACTGCATACAATAGAAGTTATATTCATTTCTAATTATACTTATGTTTGAAAAAATATCAACATGCGTTTAAAAATTAAAATGGACTTCATTGAAAGAAAGTGAAACACACCAAAAATTTCTGAAAATAATTAATCATCTCGAAATTTTATACGCAAATTATTTCATACCAAGAAGTAGAAGCATACCATTTTCAAAGTCGACGAATCTTAAAAGCGACCATGACGCGAGATTCTACTGTGCATTTCACTAGGTTTACTACTATTTGGAACTTATTCATTGATTGTTTTTAAAGTCATGCTCTCTCAAAAGCCTCCCAAAGGCTATTGGAGTAGGACCTAATAATTTTGTACCTCAATCAAGTGGGACAAGGATGGCATCAGACCTTATTTTTTGAAAAATGAAACGCCACAAAGAAATCATCTAAAATAAGCAAAACAGAAGCAAACAAAAAAGGTAGGATTTGTAAATTATAAGAACATTACAGTGATCACGCATAAGGTGGGACAAAAAATATTCTTTAAGCAAAATAAGAGTTATATACGAGTCGCTCAGACGCCAATGCGGTTAACTTCAGAAAACAAAAATTGAGAATATTAATGCTTTTTGATAAATTAATTTTTAAAATTTTTGGTTTATTAATTTCATCACAGATAAGTATATAAAGTCTTTTTTCTAAGTGTAAACTTTGCAAAAAAACCAAGATATGTACACAGGATGTGTGAAAGAAAAGGTATTTACTGGAAAAAGGACAGCATCTTAAAAACTTTAGAACTTATATCTTTTGGCAGCTGAAAAGGTAAAAAATTTATGTAAAAATACAATAACATTTGTTGGCATAAGTTTTATGCTTATTCATCACAACAAACATTTTTCTTCCGAGTTATTTAAATGTAAATTTTGATCTCCAAGTGTTGTTTTTGCCTGCTATAATTTTGCTATAATTTCATAACTTTTTTAAAAAAAAACTCATGCTATTTTTTAATAAGTATGACTTTTTAAGCTATTTATGTTCTTTAAACCAATAAATTTATTCTGAAAATCAGTTTTTGAAAAATTGGTCACCGAACCTAGTCGAATACCTTAAGGAAAAAGATCCAGCCATGAGTCGGAGCCGACACACAGTTTTTTTCATAATTAAGCAAATTATATAAAATAAGAAGAGTAATTGATAAAAGGGACCTTTTTAATAAAATCAGAAAGTGTTTTAAATATCTAAGATGCAAGCAAATCTTTTATTTATAATACTTTGCTTTAAAATATCCGAGTATTTTGATTGACATTTTAAATATATTTCAAATCGTTAAATGACTTTTGATTCAATGTCAATTCTCAGAAAGTGTAAAAATATACTTGATTTTGTTAAAATGCTAACAAAGCAACTTTATTTTCAATAATTCTTTCTTAATTGGAAAAGTTTCACAAAGAAATCAGCACCTTCTTGCAAAGAAAGCATTTCTGTTCTTCTCTTAAAAATATTGTATTTATTTTTGTGCCACCCTGTATGTTCCTTTTTTCACCAATATCGACTGAAACTAGTACTTATCACGGAAAAAATAAGTCTTGACACTCTTTCCTATTCTTTTTTATGTTTCTTCTGTAAAGATAAGGTCGCAAATGAAAAAGAAACATATATTTCGTTATCTTTGTAAAAGGCTTTCTCCAAAAATTCTATTGATGAAAGCGAAAGAGGAGAGAAAAAAAGGCCTTTCAAGGGCAAAATCCTCTGAATTTAGGTGACACTTATTTGTTGCCGCTTTTCGCAGTTATTTCATATCTTCTCTTCGCACTCAAAGTGTGATAAAATATAAAGTTTATAAAGGGGTACAGAAAAATAGAAATTTCTAGAAAGCAAATAATATGTATTGAATCGTAGAAATTTTTGAGATTTCTGTGCTAGATGTCTGGTTTATAGATGCATTTGAATATAGCTCATCTTTACAGTTTAACAAATTTACATTTAAGATATTTTTTAACATCGTTTCTTAAATTTTTTATGTAAAATAAAGGCAGGGAAATGTTTCCATTAAAATAAATTTTTTCTTATAATGTGGTGGCATGGATTTAATAAAAGCCACTGAATATCTCTTGTTATAATATGCTTGATTTCATATATAAATTGTGAAAAAACTAGCCTTTACCCTTCCGCTTTGCTGGGTATTTCATAATGTATTGATGTTCCCTTCAAGAGTATTCATAGACGCGTGGCAGGTCTACTTACGAGATCAGGTTTTCAGAAGTAGTTTATTCAGGTTCAAACACATTTACTCTTCTATTGTAGTGACCTTAAAAAAATATACTTCAATTTAAAAGCATTTAAAGAGAAAAAAATGCATTTGGACCCGATCTCGTGGATACGCGTGTCACTAACACAAAAACATCTATACCTCTCTTCGTCATCTGCAGTTGTATATTTATAACACGTCCTAATTTGCATTTAAGGTGTTGCCAACTGCAGATGACTAAACATCCGATGATCGGATATCGGATTCAAACAGGATTCGAGACTTGAATCCGAAATCCCAGCATGGGAGTTGGAGAAGCAAAAAAAAAATTTCTACCAAATTTTTAAGTTTATCTTCGAACAGTTTCTTTCAACACTTTTAGATTTACCCAATATATTCCGCACTAAAATCAAACAAATTCTTTTCAAAATGAATTTTATTATCTTTACAATACCGTTCTAGCTCGTTAAACAATCTTAAACGAGTTGTTTTACCTTCCATACCATAATAATGATGGGAGGCTTGGAGGCTGGAAGGCTTAGATGCTGATCGGGTTTGAAGATGGCCCCCAAGTCACATGTAATTTGTGTATTCCCCTTGTTTATTGTTTACAGGATATGGTCGGATTCCTAAACCGGGGGTCCCAGCGCGGGATGTCAACGGTCATGAAAGTTGAATGGACTCATAAATTTAGAAAGAGACTCTCGACTTTTGTAACTGTGCGCTTGGTTCTTGACCAATGACTAGGCGAGACCAAAGGGCTCGCGGATGCAAAAAGGGGTAATTTGCCCTCACTTAAAAGCAGGAGCCGAGACATTTCTCGGCAGATTAAGATATCCAATATGACAATTTGATTCCGAGAATATAGAAATAACTTCGTGCACCATGCCGGCCTCCCATCCGTTTCAGATAAGTGGTATTTTAATTTGTTTGTAAATAATGTTTAATATTAATTTCGTAATGTGATTTCTCTGATTTAAATAAACTAATTAATTTAATTTTAAAGTGAGTAATGTCATTAGTGTTGCATTGTCTCAATAACTAATTTTAAGTGCTAGCCACTATCATGATGCAGACTAAGTTAAATAATCGAACCTGTGTAATTGTTAAGATGTTAATTTAAAGAAATTATTAGAAGCGCTGCATCAATAAACACCTGCTCCAGTTACTTCTCGTTCTATTTTTCGAATTCACTGAATCTCTGTAGAGGGGATTAAACTACTATAGGTCGATGCACTAGATTCATCACGGGATGTCGAAGGAGATTCTGAACTGGTTTCAGAAATTAAGCGTTCAGATATCTTTTACCGTATCAAAATCGTCCTCATCATCCGAGTAATTTGAGATGTTAAAATTAAACTTGGTGCATCTATTAGAGTTTTGACTTTCATCAGTACTTTTAGCACTCTCATCGAACCTTAGATAAATGGTTTCAATTAAATTATTTTCATCTATCAACCATATCCGATAACCCTTTGTATCCAACGCATAACCCATCATAATACCTAGTTTGCCTCACATATCCAATTTCTTTCTAATTTGTTTGAACACACCAACATTTGCTTAACAGTCAAAGGCTTAAGATTAGACACTAATAGTTTTTTTACCCTAATATTATTCGAAAGGAGTTTTATTACAGTCTTTGGGGGGGGGCTGCCAATCCTATTCCAGGTATACGTTTTGTGCCAAGTATACTAAGTCACTATTTTGTTCGGACGGCCGGCTGAGTGGCGTGGTTGGTTTGTCGTAGGCTTTCTGCACCCAAGGTTGCGGGTTCAACCCTGGCCCAAGTCGGGTGATTTTCATGATGCAGAAAATCGACAGCGGCTATGTCGTATGATTATGAGTCATGTAAAAGATCCCTAGAGAGTCTGTTTGGCTTGGATGCTCTCTACAAAATTAAATCCTGGTACATGTTCGCATCGTCAAGAGCTCAGGCGCCTCCCTCTGTAGAGGAACCTGGGCGTCAAAATTGCTTGCTGTAATTGGTATCGCCTATATGGTGTAGCGCTAAAAAGTGATTACAGTTCCTGGGGAATGTATTAGGTCTGCAAAGGCTTAAAATAACAAAGCGCAGCCCCATTAGAAAAAAAATTTGTTCGGACGTATACTAGTTTGTTTTCTCATGATTAATACCATGTTGTTTCAAAAATTGTCTTTATTTTTACTACAGAATTCTATTTTTCCCACCAGGCTTCACCGACACTACTTTTCTACATAGCACTTTGCGCGTCTCTGAAATCTCAAGAACGCGCACGTTTGAAATACATTAAACTTTCTTTTAACTGGAAATACCATAGCTTTCTTGGAATAATCGTCTATTATCATAAAGAAATATTTATTTTTCCTTGGCTGAATAATGGCATTGGTCCACACAAGTCTATGTGCAGCAACTCCAATGGACGTTTTGATCCGACGGCCTTCGCCTTTTTAAATGAAACTCGCCTAGATTTGGCTAATTTGCACGGAATACAATGAGATTTATCATCTTTTAAACTTGGGAGATCTCCAATCCTACTATTTTTTCTAGTTTTCACAAGGTATTCATTATTAATATGGCCGAATCGCTTATGTCAACTTTTTATTGAATCTCTTTGTTTTATTGATTATATTACCAACAAAATTTCGCTCTTTAGGCTCTGGGGTAACATATGCCCGTAGGTTTAAAGTAAAATAACTTATCACGGCGTTCAGCCGAGAAGAAATTATTCCAATCTTTTTTTATAAACGGGAATTTTACCCTTAGAAACCACGAAGCTTTCACCTTTCTTTTCCAACCTAGAACCAGACATCACATTTCTCCTCAATTTGGGATTATATAAAACGTCGAACAAAGTTATTTCATCAAAGGAATCTTTAGTTTTAACTCAAAACCTTATTGTTCGGATCCCTTCTGCTGGACAATCTCTGTTGTCTATTGCTAACAACAGTTGCATATTCGTAACTGGCTTATTTAAAAATAAGTTTTTATCATTTCAAAAATGGGTCGTGGCAGCCGTGTCTATTACCCAACCCCCTTTATCAAAGGTTTCCTCAGATAAGTTAAAACTTGTTTTAACTGAGCATTTTGTTCTATTAAGCAGCATTCTGCCTCATTAAACTTAAGTTTTAATTTAAATTCCGAATTAAAAATTTCGTTAAGAGACTTTTGACGAGCATTCTTATCCTTACAATTTACCTTAAAATGACCATACTTTTTGCACAGAAAACAAGGGTCTATTTTCTTAACAGTCCTATTTTAACATATTTACGTTTAACAAATACCTTACCGTCATCTTTATTACCACTCGCATCTCCAGAAGCTGCATCTACGTGGTCAGGAACTGCACTTGATTTCGTAGAGGTTGTAGCATTGCTAAGGAAAACAGGTTGTAGATCTTGTTTCTCGATATCTTGTTTCATAAGCTGTAATCGGTTGACTTCAAGTATTAGTTCCGCTTCTACTTGCCGGCAGTAAACTCCTCGTCTTCCCCTCTGTAGATCTGTTGTTTAGAATTCTTGAAGAAGATACCTGATCATCTGGAATCCTAGGTATAGGTCTTCTACTTTATGACCCACTTTATGTAGCCTAGCTGCCGCCGGGTTTACCCGACATAGGAAGATGCCAACACCCTCTCCTGGTTGCTACTTGATACCGAAAAATTCGTCTAAGAGCTGGATTACTCGTGCCCCTTGGTTCAAAATGATCTTTTAATATCTTCCATGTTTCTGCACCATCAGTTGTATTCGAAATAAGACTTGAGAACAGGAGTGACGTTCGTATAGATGAGAGTAAAAGATCTATCTTTTCTTAGTTAGAAGTCATACTTTTCTTGCTAGGTTGTCCCACAGCGGAATCCACTGGTTCAGTTTTTATGATAAATTGCCAGCATCCATAATGCATAAGTATGACTTGCATGCAACGCTTCTATGTGTTCCAGTTATTTGGAGTCAGAACTGGAATTGTATTATTCTCCATCTCTTCCGAATATCTTCAATAATATTCTAACAATCAGCTAAGGACTGTATTGAGAAATTGAAACTGGCGTACTGTGCTGGTGACTGTGTCTACGTGACCTTATAGAACTGCGTAGCCTGCCTTTTTAAACAGCGTTATCTGGACCCATAACTTAGATGTTCTCTTCAAGAGCATTCATAGTGGCCGAGTGGTCTAGGCATTGGATCGTGGCTAGCGTGACATGAGTTCGATCCCAGTACCACTGAAGACCCGCCGTGTAGGGGAGCGATGCACGTTAAATCTGTCGAGCGTTCAAACGTCCTCCCATTGGTGTGGTGTGGTAGTTAGAAGAGGGGGTGCCAGCTCAGGTGTCGTCCACGTCACTTGACCATGGTTCAAAATTACGCGGACCGTCGCCAAAAGCCCTCGTGTTGCTGATCAGTGTGACGTTAATATTCTCTCACTCACTCACTTACTCAAGAGTATTTATAGACGTGGCAGGTCTAATTACGAGAACAGATTTTCAAAAGTAGTTTATTCAGGATCAAAAACATTTACTCTATATACTGTAGTATACTTAAAAATATACTTCAATTAAAAAACTTTTAAAGAGAAGAAGCATTCGGACCCGATCTCGTGGATACAGATAACAAAAAAACATCAATACCTCCCTTCGTCATCTGCAGTTGTATATTTAGAGCTGATATTTCATTTGGAGTACCTAGCCCGTCAGGGCTTTTATCTCCTGTCATGAGGTGAAACATAGCTTGTCTTTGATTAGCTTGCCCATTTTTATTTAAAGTGTTGATAAATTTTAAAAGTATATTAATGATAGTTAAAGTAAGATTTTTATTCAAAAACATGATGAATTAATTAAATGCTTTTAAACGTAGAAAGAAAAGGTGGTTTTACGAGTAAAAACTCTTGGTGACAGTGATCAGAATGCTAAGTTTTCAGGAAATTTCTTTGGCCAATGAGAGCCTCGGGTGGTTATACTGCTCGCCCAATGGGATGGCAGCTAATCGTGACAGTGTTGCTTGCTTCGGTCCCGGAGGGGTTCCGTCGCTTCGATCGGGCGAGGGAGCTTTCAAATTCTTAGATTTTTGGAGCTCTCTGATTGGCTAGTTCTGACTTAATGCTTAATAGTGATTTTTTGAAGTGTGGAATTTTGAAAAGTGATGCATTTTTTTAATGGGATTTTTACTATGAGCTTTTAGGTTTTTAAATATGAATATGCATAGAATGCTTATTTAGGGAGTTTTATTAAAGGATCTCGCGATGATGCCTAGTAAGAAGATGTTCAATTGTTTATTGTCATTTTGGGATTTTGACATATCCTCCAAAGCCTGGAAAATGACGTCTTCATTTACATTTGGTGTGTTGCCAACTGCAGATGACTAAACGTCCACGGATCGGATTCAAACTGGATTCAAGACTCGAATCTGATATCACAGCACAGAAATTGGAAAAAACATTAACTAGTTTATATAAACTTTCTAACAATTGATATATACTGTTTAAATACAATAAATCATTCATATTCAAGTCCGAGCATTAAGCACTCGATTCTATTTAAAAATGCTCTTATAACTCTCACCTCTTGATTTAAAAAGGACAGGAATTGTATAAATTGTGATAATTTCTAAAACTGTAGTAGAATTATATTTTACACTCTCATTACCCTTCTCCAGTATTGATTTCTGCAAAACCCATTCATAGTGGATCTCTAATCGAGATAGACATACATACCAAATTTCCAGCATAAGTGTAATATTTAAAAAAATTCAAATTTTTTTCTCAATATGTCCTTTAATCCCCTTTGAGAATCGATGTTTGATTGCCAGAAATTTTTTTTTGTCAGATGATTTCAATTCAACAAAAGAAACAGGCATACTGAATTTCATTACAAAAGGTTTAGTATATAGTTCGACAATAGGGAAACTACAAACTCTACCATCATCCCCCAGTAATTCTCCTTAACCTCTAAAAGTAGATTTTCGTGAAATTTTAGCGGATTTCTTTTCAACAACAGCAACAATAACAAATTTACTTATCAAATTTAAAGTATGTGGTCTAATAATTCAACAATAGGATTTTTTTTTCTATAGCAATCCTTAGCCTCTCGAAATCCTCCTTGTGGGTCAATATTTGCTAACCCCGTTCTTAGAGGATTTCTACTCCATGAAAGGAACATGCCTGCTAAAATTCAAGTCTAAGTCTAATAGTTCCCGAGATATCGTTATGAGTGTGTGTGTGAGTGAATGAGTGAGTCACTTTTCTACTTAAAAATATATGATATTTCAAATCAGCATAAAGAACTTTTGTAAGAAAAAGTTTTATTTTGCGAGCAATCGAAAGATCACTTCGCTAATAGAAACGTACGCCAAGTGACCCGAAAATAGTAATTGGGCTGTATGCTTATTTCTAGAACTGCTGAATAATCTATTTTTTTTTTATGTTTTCGATTGGAAAGTAAAGCGCGGAATCATACATACGAAGACCGCATAAAATTTAAGAAAGTGAAATTAGAATTGTTACGTTTAGAATATCATTTCTGAGAAATAATTAGCTGCTTAATTTAAGACTTGAATTTTTTACAGAAAATAAAAGTTAAATAGTAAATAGGAGATTTTGTTTGAGATATAAGTTAATTATCCTTACATATATATATTTATAGATTTAAACACTTTTAATATATAAAATGTAAATCGTGAGGTCATTTGACTCTTACAAGTTTTAAGAGCCTGGTAGTGGAGAATGCCTGTAGAAAAGAAATGCAAATTGTCAAGGTCACTGATGACTTAAAGCTCTAGGAAGTTATGCATTTGAGGCATTAGATGAAATGAAAGTTTTTATATCAAAATTGTAATTATTAAGCACTAAACTAAAAAATGAACATTGTCAAAAATGAAGAGTGCTAAGAACGCAATTAAAATATTGATGGAATTTTCATAAGAATACGTTAAGAATTCCTTACGAAATGTTAAAAGTGCAAAATATTTTAAATATGTTCTGAAATCATATAATCGATAGTGCGCTTTCGATACACTGGCTTGGAGCAGCAAGATGAAAAAGAAAAATACCAGGACCGTGTTACAAATCCATAGATGCAACGCACTTCCTCTCACTTGTTGCGCTCTCACGACACAAAATAAAGGCTCGTAATCCTGGGTCTTATTTCATCAGATCCCTTTTCAGGCAACCAATGAAATGATAGTGATTTTTTTCTTGAATGCAACCTGACACTCTACATAAAAGATCGTCCAAGAAGTGAAATGAAGCATTCTTCAGCATATTTTTTTCCTTTTTTTTTTGGACGAAGCACTCAAACTCGCGTATGTGGAATTTTCTTCTTTCTGACACCCTCTACAAAGAAAAAACAAGTCTTTAATATGGATTATTTGGCTTCATCACTGACTTCGATGATATATGTAAAGAGAAAGAGAGATAAAAATATTCCTATTTTATTTTGTAAAGGGTTCTCTTTGCTACCCTTCAAAGGGAAATACTTGAAATTAATTGATTGATTTTTGAAACCTTTATCAGTGAAGTATGCAAATGAGTCTCAGTATATAAATTTAAATGAAACAAGTTAAAAATGGATTGAGTTGGCTTGAATTACATCAATGAAATATACTTTGTGGATTACTAACGCATCTTGGCATAAGATTAGTAGTTTTTATTATCATCGTCAAAATGTCTTCTGAAATCTGCCTGATTTCATCTACTACAAATAAGTAAAATGTATTATTATTTGGGACTATGTTCACTCTGTGTTAACTAATTGCAACCATATTAGATTTAAATTATATTCTCACCTTTCAATACTTTTCTTCTGCATTCGGTTGCTACCAAAGCGAACTCAGGATTGTCGGTATTTCAACCATAATATCTACTATTTTCTGAGTCAAAATAATCTCTTATATTCCTATTTAACCCTTTATCTCTCAACCGCATTATGATAAACTGCAATTTTTCTTCATGTAATTTTTTTTAAAATCACTACATTAAAAGCTAAGGGATATCCATAAACAAAACTCAACTTTGGGAAATTTAATCCGTTGGAGCTAATTAATAAAATTGGCACTTTAAAGTACCATCTAGGCCTAACCAGAGGCCTAAAATATTTTCATAATACGAAAAGACCGAATGAGACTTTTTTAACGCAGTTTTAACTCTTAACACGTTATGGACCCTGATTACGCGTATGTGATCACGCATTTCTTCCTCCAGGGCCCGCGGTGTGGTGTCATATACGTAATTGAGCTTTCTCTGCTCTGAGGCCCCTTATCACACCGGTGTGATTTGAGTTTGGAACGTTTTTATATTAATTTTTAGAAGGCAGTTAATGTGTCCACATTTTTTTTAAATAATATTTTACAAAACTTTGAACTTTAATATGTGCTTTCGGTTTCGAGTTTTTTAAAATTATTGGTCTGTTATATTTATGAATGTAAGCAACTGCATATGTTCAACCTTTTCGAGAAAATCTGGCATTTAAAGATTCGTGATTAATTTCACTCTGGATTTCTGTTTATATATTGACTAAGTTGAAAAAGATTGAAAGTTTAATAATTTATTGGGCATCAGATATTCATAATGATAGTTTCAGTATTTATTTTATTTTTGTTCATTTTTATTTTGTTCAGTCTTACAACGATGATTTTTATTCTCATAAACGTTTGAAAGGTAGACAGAACAAACGCGATGACTCATTTTCAACGAAAAAGAATCGTTTGTTCTTACTGATTCATTTTTAATTCTGTAAGAACAAACAAATTTGTTTCGTTGTTATCGCAACCACAGTTGTCGTAACCATAAGATTAAAAAAAACAACATAATACTAATATGATACTAAGAAAGCTATAAGGATTACAGGGTGCTGCAAAGAAACCCGAACAAACAAATTTTATATAAGATTATAAAAAATTAAGAAATTAAAAAATATAACAAATAACAATAAGAGTACACTTCTACAAATAAATAAACTTAGTTGGTTTTAAAGTGACAGCCGTTTGCAGCAATACAGAGGCGCAAATGCTTGCAGAAATTTTCAACAATGTGCCTGAAGTCTTTTACCTTTAATCTATCCCATTCCCCCAGAAGCGATTGCTTTATAGAGTCCAAAATTCTTGAGCGGTTTAGTACTGGCCCTGAGATCCAAAATGGACCATACACTGTAATCCATGAGATTGATATCCGGTGAGTAGAGTGGCCATTCTTCAGATGATACCATGTCTGAAAAATTCGCTTTACACCACTCTTGTGTCTTTTTGGCCTTGTCAGGCCTGGTACAGTGTCTTGTTGAAACGTCCAATTTGCATTTCCGAAATGCTTTTGGGCCCACGGCAGCACAGCAGCTTCAAGAATGTCCCTCTGGTATACATTTTGAACTGTATGCTTACTATTTCTCGAAACGGATCGGAATGAGTAAAATGAGAAGAATATATTAAAGCAGAAGAATATTAAATATTATACTTTAAGCACAAAGCCATTTATATCATGATTCGGTGAAAAATATAAGAGAAAATTGTACTTGAAAACTAATGATTTATTTAAGAGCACTTGCATTTAGCAATTATATTAGTATTTCATAATTAGAAATTCACATTTAATGCTTAATTAATTGAGATATTGTCAGAATAGTTGCTTCAGTGCTCATTTAAAATCTTTCTCAACAAGACAGATTCAAAAATTATAAGCTACTTGGTCAAGAATCCTGACATAAAATTGTTTCGTATGTGGTTGTGAGGAGATTTGACACAATTTATAGATGTCACTATTCAAATGTTTTTAAGCGCAAAATAATGGAAAGTGTGATCAAAAGAGGGACAACTAGATGTTAATATTTACAAAAAATACAGTTTAAAAGGTTGAATCAAGTTTAAAAATCACGTTAGCCATTGCGTCTCATAATGTATTGATCACTGTTATTTAACAATGAGTTAAATATCATAAAAGCTCTTAGCAACAAAATGTTAACAAAAACGAACTCAGTTGTTATATATTAAAAAATAAAGATATAGTGGCAGTATTTTTTCTTCTTTTTTTTCTGCAACCTTAATTCATTTATTCTTTTAGATTAATCTATTATTCATAATTTTTAATAGGTACAAGTATGCATGTACGGTCCTTAATATTTAGAACCGTAACCACATGTGAGCTAAATCTAACCTGTGAAAAAGAACTGTTGCGTATTTTAAAGGATTCCATGAAAGCAAATTTTTTGATGTCGCTACATTAGTGACAAACACCAGAGCCTACAGCAGTGTTTACTTAAAAATTATGTGAAAATGTTTATTAAATGATTTTCAATAAATGAATTTGAAATCTTTATTATCCGTAATTATTCTGCATTAGTAGTCGGTGCGAAGTTGAATCAAAGTAATCTTCCAATTTCTAGAGAAAATCGAAAAAGAAAGTTCAGTACATAAAAGGAAAAATTAATAAATCCAATTTATTTTGAAATACTTTTTATATTTACCAGTATCACAAATTTCGCAAATTTAAAATAAGCAAATCCATTATTTAAGCAAACTTTAGATTTCTTCTTCCGATTTAAATACTGATAATCTAATTTAAAGTGCATTATATTTTCCTTTTATTTTGCTTACAACTTACTAGGCATTTGTATAGACTCACGCACTATATACAATGATAAGCGTTCTCGAGGTGAATGGTAAGGTCATATCTGTTCTGGAAAAAAATAAATAAAAAAAAATTCATTTGAACTTGGTTAACTGAAGAAATGCACATTTTTGAAAATGTGGTAAATTGACAATCTCCATCACAACATTAGCTAATGTGATCACAAATTTCCCAATTTTACGATAATTTTTTCACTGACGTCATATTTTTAAACGTGCTATTAATCACAATCATAAGTCGGTCAGAAAAATTTGCTGGTTTAATTAAAATAAATGTAGTCTGTGTGAGTCGGGGTTGGATAAAAAAATGTTTCCTAACTTTAACTCTCCATAACAAGAAAACTGTTACACACCGATTGAGGCAAGTTTCTCAAAAGTTGGCCCATTTAGTTATGATTCCGAAATGGCACAACACTTGCTCTTCTATGCATAACAACCATACAGATTTTTTTTATTTGCAGAACATCTACTTTTAAAAAACAAATGTGTTGATACAAATGTGTGATTGGGTACTGTGGATGCAAATTTCGTAGTGATTTTTTCACTTAAGTGATCTTTCTTAGTAATGCTAATAAACACAGTCGCAAATGGAGCAAAACCTTAGCTAGTTTTGTTAAAATTAACGTAGTTTGAGTTCGTTTGAGAAAAAGATGTCACCTAACTTTGAGACTTCATAAAAAGAAAAATATTTCATACTTCTGTAAGCAAGTTATTTCACAAGTTGACCTTATTTAATGAAGTTTCTGTTTTGAAAATAACTTGAAGTTTATTCATTCATGGCATTGAATATTTATAAAAATCATTTTTCTTGCATAGAATTTTCAATTGCAAATGAGCTGTAATTTATATAGAGTTCGAAGTGAATTTAAAGAAGAATGGAAATTCTTTTGTCGGAACATACCACCGACCTCAAAACCATTGCTTCCAGTGACTTATTTAGCTAGGAATATCTACGAAATTTTCTCTGGGACAGTTAGGATGCTTAGAAAAACTGTAGCAGTGATTGTATCACTATCTGTTTGTATTATGTTAGTAAATTTTAATTTTTTGAAGTTGTTTGCGTTGGTTGATCTTCCCTTTATAAATTTAGGTTGATGTATCGGTAAATCTCTGAAAATCGGTAAATGATCGAAGAAATCTCTAGAATTATTAGACCTACAGGTTTAAAATTTTGCAAGCATGTTCTTTTAGTTGAATAAAGATCTCTTAAGAACAGGTTTTGCGAAAATCTACTCCCTAGGGCAGGGTTAGGCAAACTTTTCCAATGCACGGGCTACTTCTGATTTTTTCAAGGTGTTGTGGTCCACTCAGTGGAGTAGGTGTGGTGTGTGATCTAAGACAAAAGGTCTACAACATTTAACATAACTGAATGAGAGAGAGAGATAAATACGGATTTTATGTACTTATACATATCACTACAATTTAAAATAATCTTACCTTTTTAAGACAACGTTTAAACCAAAACGAAAAATACAAACATAACAATAATAGTCACAAATATAATAATATCGAATGATGCATTTATGTATCAAACAATTCAAAATATTGTAAAAAAATAAAACACTTTCATGCAGAGTTAGTTCTTGTAGTTGTAGTGTGGCCACGTAGCCTAGTGGTCATGGTAACTGAGTCGTGGCTGGCGTGTCAACAGTTCAAATCTAGTACCATTGAAGACCCGTCGCGTAAGAGGGTGATGCACGTTGAATCTGTCGAGGCTCAAACGTCCTTCCATGGGTTTGGTATGAAAGTTAGGAGAGGGGGGAGGGTGTCAGCTCGGGTGTCATTTTCTACACCTGACCATGGTAAAAATTACGAAGTCACCCATAAAAAGCCCTCGATTAGCAGAATAATGTGATGCTAATATTCACTCCCTCACCTTTAGTTATAGTCAGTAGAACAGTTTGTCTGATACTGCCAGCCCATCTTGAATATTTCGGTATATAATTACTTACTGCTAATTTCAGGCGGTCACCCCCAAATGTCATGGTGGTCCTTTAAATCGTCTCCTGTATTAGTCGAGGAAAAGCAACTTTATTTTTGTAGCTTACGGAACAATTTTATCCGTAAACAGTTTATGCTGCACAATTCAATAAATATTTCTAATATTTTGTTTATGCGTATATTTTGAGAATGAAATGAATGACAAAAAAATAGAAGTACAGAATTTCATTTTGAGAAATGTTTGAAAAGAAATGTGGCTTAATGTGTATATGTATATATTATATAATTCATTTTACAAATGAAAACCTTCTCCTTTGAAACGAATAATTGGTTTTAGCAAAACACTATAAAATTTATACTACTGTTTTCTTTAATCCATTTAATAGAATTTCAGCTTTCCGTTTGTAAAATAAAAAGCTTCTTTTATAAAGAAATGAAAAAGTCTGTTCTAAAATTTTAAATTTTAAAAACGAACTACTATGTAAGAAATTTCTAATTTATATAATAGGACGAGTAAATAGCAGCATGAAATTGTACAGTTTAGATTATCATTGAAATTCAAGTATACATAACCACTCTGATATTTTGATAACATAAAAATAATTTTTGATATCATTTCTAAGAGCGATTTTGAAGAAATTCATTAATCAATGTGAGCATTTGTATTCTTAAGTTTTTTTGAAATTAAAAATTTTCTTTAACTCATATTATGGGACTTTTCTTAAAGTTAACTCTTTTCAGGGCGTTTTTCACGTAGTGGAACAAAAGCGCTTATTAGGACGCAAATTTCGTCTTAGTCTTCGTTCCATATTTTGTCATACCTTTTTCTCAGCCAATAAGCAACCAATTGACCTCGAGTTTTCGGCCTTTGGTCGCATTTGTGCCCAAGATGAGCCAAATCATATTTAAATTTTCCCATAGTTTTCCCGAATTTTCCTACAAATTTTCCTGAAAAACGCTCTAAAATTACTTGGCTGTGCCAATGATTGATATCTTGTTTTAGTTTTGTTAAATAGAATTGTGGCATCTTAATAATACATTATGAGTTTTAGTATATTAAGGGGAGCACTATTGAAATTTATCAGAAACTTCCAAAGATATTTCCGCAGGAATTCTTTTTCTATACGTTCATCATTCTTCGAAATTTAATCTCTTGAGTTAAGAAAAAATGAGTTTTTAAGGCATAAAAAGGTATTTAAGTTTCTTTAAATACAATTTAGGAAAACACTCTCTTTGTGGATGTTGTACAATCCCTGTGTTGTACAATCACAGTATACGGTAAGCTGAAAGTTTATTTCACACACACCACACACACACATCACAGTTAAAATTTACCTCTGATATACTAAAATCTATAACCTTATATAGCTTCTGATTCTTCATCAACTTCAGATTTCTTATCTCAGAGACAGTAGTTTTAAAACGTATTTTTTGCTTTAATTTTTATTCTGTAATTGAACCTTAAATTTTCATCATTTTCTTTTTCAATCATTTTTGTTTATCGTTTTCAAATGTTAATTTTCTCTTTTTGATTTAAATGTATGTTTCTCCTTTATAATTATTTCGTTTATGGCCGAATTTCAGCTCGTTGAGTGGCCGCGGTAGCCACAAATTGTTATGCTTACAAGTCTATTTCGCAGACTGTTTACTTTTCGAAGGTGTGGTGGTTCAAACTTACAGATAAAAGTACAAATTTGAAAATCCAAAAAGAAATATTGTCCAAACGTTATCAAATACAGTCACAAACTTTTTTTCTATGCAGGGTATACTATTATTACAGGCCTATATTTTTATAATTTGAATAATACCCCTTTTTTCGAGGTTGTACACATTTCTAAATATTTTTTAAAACTCCTAAAAACTTTTTAAGCATTTCCCATGTGATCTCTTTGCATTTATGAAAAAACATATTTTCGGATGCAATAAAAGTCATCTGTAATTATTCATCGTTTACACATTAACCCTTACATGCTCAAGGCGTATAAACCTCCTTCAGTTCGTGTTATGTAAATTATTTCACTACGAACCAAATCAAATGAATTATCACATTCTTGGCAGAAAATAAAAATTCTTAGGGAATATTTTATAAAATTTACTTTTTTATTATTTTATTTATTAAGTGGTTCTTCCGTACAACGTACGGGTTACTGAAAGTTGGCAACAATCACTTTGCCCGTACGCTGTACTGATATTTTCATCATTTCTTTTATTTGCGATTATTTTTATTTGTCATGATTTATTATTTAGTGCTAATGTTTTGAAAAATGGATGCAGTTTGTCTATGATACTGAAAATGTTCTCATTCGGCATTTCCCCCCCCTTGTAGTGAAGAATGGAATTAATATGGTTTTTAGTTATACATATACACTGGTGTCCAAAAGTTAAGCATAATTCATAATTATGTGAATAAAGAAGGAACTGTAAATCAGAATGGCGGGAAACGTGATATGCGGGTGTAAAATGGTTATAAAATAAGGAAGCAAATCAAAAGAATGATAATAATTAATTTTATTATCCAAAGTAGCAGTTTGAAAGAAAACTGAGCAAAGCAAAAATTAACACTTTAAAGAAAAAATGAAAGAAAACATTGAATACAATATTGATGCTGCAGTTTAATAAGGAGTGTGGTCACCACTGATAGCCAGGCACGCTGCACAGCGATTTACCATACTTGCTATGAGATGATGAATGAGTTGTGGGCTCAAACGGTTCCAAGCTTCTTGGAGAGCTCTCTTCAGTTCTGTAACGGAGCTTGGTGGGTGCGAAAGGGCTGCAATTTGTCTCCCGGGCATATCCCATACACGCTGGACAGGATTTAAATCAGGGGAGTTCGCAGGCCATGACTTGCGGTGGATGTTTTCCGTTTCAAGGAAGTCATCAATCAGCACCGTTTGGTGACGTGGCGCATTATCACCCATGAACATGAAGCCAGGACCCACAGCTTCTCGAAACAAAGGAACATAAGGCTCAAGAACTTCGTCTCTGTATCTTTAAGCATTTACAGACCCCGTGTGAAAGAAATGGTGGTCTGTGCGGCCGTCCATCAGGATGACCCCTGATGGACGGCCCCTTTCCACCCCTTGGTGGAAAATGACGTCTTTCCATTATATTTCTTGGTTCAAAACGTGTTCCACGTACTCTCCATATCGTTACCCGACGAGAATCACTACTCAGACTAAACCGGGACTCATCACTGAACATCCCATTGGCCCACTCTTCCACACTCCAATCTTTATGTTTCAAACTCCAGTTCAAACGAGCGCGTTTATGCGCAGACGTGAGGGGAATGCAAACTGCTGGTCTTCTGGCATACAGGCTAGCATGATTGAGTCTCCTGTCAACAGTTTGTCTCGATATTCGTAATCCTGTGTCGACTGTGAGCGCTGAACCCAGTGCTCTGGCAGTACTGCCCTTCTGACGCCTTGCACTTATTACCAGATATCGGTCTTGGAAAGGGGTTGTGTTTCTTGGTCGACCTGATACTGGTTGTCGGGTAACATCTCCTGTTCTTTGAAACCTCTGCCACAGTCCTGAGATCACAGACTGGTCCACATTCAGAATTCGAGACACTTCGGTTTGTGATCGTGAGGATTCTAGCATTCCAACGATTCTTTCTTTCGTAAACATGTCCAATTGGCGTGTTTGTGCCATCATTCATCTTATTTGATGGTTAACAACGTTCCTTCGCACAATAGTTGCACGAAACTTGTCTGAAATGCCAATGCTGCGTGAAACGGTTTCTCCGCATTCCAACATGCGTCGGTGTTTCGCGCAATACGTAGTCGACTGAAAAGTTTTGCATAAACCCAATGTTTCTTCTTCACCCAATTAATATCGGCAAGAAATTTTTAATAATTTTACGAATATTTACTCCATGTTCTTCGCATTTTACGATTTTTGCTTAACTTTTGGACACCAGTGTATATATATATATATACAGGGTGTCCAGCCTTAATGTGACCCAATAGGTAATTCCCAAACTGTTCGGTTTAGATATGCACTTCCAATTTGAAAGATGTTTTAAAACAGGTAAAGAATGTTTTTACGTGCCTTTCGAACCAAAAAACCCATTTACAAAAAAATTATAAAATTTAATTTTTATATGGTCCCTAGGGCCTGTCACTTATATTTAGGAAAAGATGCAGTTCACACAAAAACAAAGTAAACACAAAAAGTTTCATTTTATTACTATACATACTGGCCGAGTTATGGAACTTTGAAAATCATACATTTTATCCATTTTCTCCTCAATATTCCAGTAGCGAGTAAGGGGCCGTCTCGAAAATGAAATTAGTTGGAACTCTGCCAGGAAACTTTTGCTCTTGCTCGTCACTCTTATGTAAATCGTTTTTAAATTTAAAAGCATACGTTAATAATGCAATAATTGAGTACTTAAGAAAAAAATTAATTCTGTGTATGTGTAAAACATAGAGAAAATAACATATTTTGGACGAAGAAAACATTTCAAAAACAGTTCCAAAAAATAGACTTATATGATGCGGCATCAGTCTGATTTTGCGTTTTTGCTGATCATTGCGAACGTTAAAAATCTGTTGTGCAGTCGTTTGCAATTGCTTACAGTCGTATTCTAATATTACGAATTCTAGTACGGGAAAAAGAGATGTATACAAATGAAGAATATTGCGAAATGGTACTGTTTTATGGACAGTGTAATCAAAAGGCGACAAGCCTTTATGCCATTAAATTTCCCACTCGAAGACATCTATCTTATTGTACAATTGCCCGTGCTGTTCAACGCTTGTATAAAACTGGGAGTTGTCATAGACGTATTCTCTAGTCTCGTGCCTTCACCATTATTTAAGTTAATTTGGTCATTCTGATATAATAAAGCCCCTGATTCATGATTGGCGCATCTTTCAACATTATGCTATAATTTGAACGGCAAATCCTATATTTTGCTGCTATTTGTTAAAACAAGCTGTTTTAATCTTTTCGGTACAAGTTGTATTTCTTTAATTTAATTTTTATTGTTTGCCATACAGCAATACAAATTGTCAATCTATGATGTTTACTACGATGTTTTAACATTACTATGATGTTTTTTTCTTGCTCTTTCTGTAGATAGTGAATTACTGTTCTCTAAACTCAATTTATATACGATCCCCTTTTCTGAGCAACTCAGATGCTTCAAATTTAAGTAGGCACAACTCGGTCAGTTTTTATCGTAATAAAATGAAACTTTTTGTGTTTACCTTGTTTTTGTATACTGTATCTTTTCCTTAATATAAGTGATAGGACCTGGGGCCGTATAAAAATTTAATTTTTGTAATTTTTTTTAAATGGGTTTCTTTGGTTCGAAAAACACGTAAAAACATTCTTTACCTTCTTTAAAACATTTTTCAAATTGGAAGTGCATATCTAAATCAAACGGTTCGGGAATTAGCTATTGGGTCACATTAAGGCTATACACCCTGTATATATATGTATATATATATATATATGTAAGAAAAAGTCTTTTTTGAAGTATTTTGGGTAACAAAAAATGACCACTTATAGAGTTAATTGAATTTTTTTTGTAAAAAATTTATGCAGTTCTTAAGAATGTGTAACAATATCCAATCGTTTGGTAATGATATCCAGTTTAGCCTATAGATATTATTTAATAACTAGCTGTTACCCGCCCGCTTCGCTGGGAATTTCATGATGTTTTATAAATTTTTACTGCTTATATATATGTATAAATTATTGATATCTAAGTCCTGCATTAAGAATTCGATTGTATTGAAAAATATACTTATACCTGTAACTGTCGCCTGTTGATAAAAAAAAAGGGGCAGAACTCATCTAATTTGTGTTTTCTAAAAATCTCTAAAATTGAAGCATAGAATGATGTTTGCTCTTTCGTAACCCAAAAACCAAGTGGATTCCCGCAAAACCAATTTTCGGTGGATCCCTACTCCGTAAATTGAACATGCAAGCCAAATTTCAAGTCTAAATCTAACAGAAAAAAGCAAAAGTTTTACTATCAATATCCCCGTAATCCCGTTGAGAGCCGTTTTCCAAAATAACCGCTCTTAGCGGATTTCAACTCAACAAAAGAAAAATGCAAACCAAATTTCATTATTATAATCCTTGTAGCTCCAAAAAAGTAATTTTTTTTGTCAATACGTCCAAGTAACCTCCTGCACCCCCCCAGAACTTGATTTGCTTAAAATACATTCTTAGTGGATCCCTATTCAACAAAAGAAACATGCTTAACAAATTTCAAGTATATGGGTCTAACAATTAAAAACAGGAATTTTTTTCTGTAACTCCTCTTGACCCCTCGCAACCCTCCTTGGGGGTCAATTTTCGTTTTACTCTTTGTTAGAGGAACTCTATTCCATGAAAGGAACATGCCTACCAATTTTCAAGCAGGATGATCAAATAGTTTAAAATGGAAATATTTATCAATTACGCCTCTTAATCTCCCGAAATTAAACTTAGTAGTTCATATTCGCGAAACCCATTTTGTAGCGGTTCTCTACTTTACGAAAGGAATCTGCTTATCAAATTTCAAGACTGTACGTCTAATAGTTTAAAAATGGGGATAATTATCTATAACGCAACTTGAGCCCCCGCAACGCCACTTCTGGGTCTGTTTTCACAAAACCAATTTTGTAGGGGAATTGCACACTATGAAAAGAATCTGCTTAGCAAAATTTGAAGACTGTGCGTCCAATAAATTAAAAATGCAAAAAAAAATTTATCAATAACGCCCTTTGAATCCCCGCAACGCGGCTTAGGGGTCGATTTTCACAAAACACATTTTGTAGTGTATCTCTATCCTATGAGAGGAATCTGCTTACCAAATTTCAAACTGTGCGTCTAATAGTTTAAAAATAGAAATAATTATTTATATCTGCCCTTAACACCCCTTAACACCCCTTGGGGGTCAATTTTTCCCAAACCTGTTTTGTAGCGGATATTTACTCCATGAAAGAAACATTCCTAACAATTTTCAAGCAGGGAGGTGAAGTAGTTTAAAAACGAAAATATTTATCTAGTACGCCACTAAATCCCCCGCAATGCCATTTAGAGGTCTGTTTTCACAAAACCTTCTTATAGCTGATCTCTACTCTATAAAAGAAATCTACTTATCAAATACGTATAAAGACTGTGCGTCTAATAGTTTAAAAATGAAAATAATTATCTATAACGCCCCTTAAGTCCCGCAACGCCACTTGAGGGCAATTTTCACGAAACCCATTTTGTAGCGTATCTCTACCCTATGAGAGGAATCTACTTGCTAAGTTTCAAGACTGTACGTCTAATAACTTAAAAATCGGAATTTCTAACGCCCCTTAAACCCCCGCCCCCGCAAACAATTGCTGCTAATTTGAAATTACAAACAGACACTTCAATTTTATTTATTTGTATAGATATAGATTGGGATTATAATAACTATTGTTTAAATGTGACTAAAAATGTAAATAAAAAAAAAAAAGAAAGGATTAAAACTAACCGTAAAACTTATCAATTTTTGTTTCTTGCATTGCTTTTTGCTTATGAAGCCTTGATTTATTATTTTTAAAAGTGCATCCGAAACAGCCGATGCTCTACTTAACTGAACAGTGAGATAACTATCATAAAAAAAAATTATGGCACGTGTCAGCGTATTATCATGTGCGCGTAACACTGTTATGTCTCATGAAGAGCATCGGTCGCCAGTAACCAAAACAACGACTTCATTAGCTCAGCTTGGCGTTCAATTTGGCGTTCATCTTGGCATTCAGTTTCACGTTCACCCGTATAGTTTCCGTTCCCGTAAGAATACGGGAATAAAATATAGCCTATGTTACTCCCCGTTAATGTAGCTTTCCATTAGTGAAAGAATTTTTAAAATCGCACCAGCCGTTTCCGAGATTAGCCGGAACAAACAGACAGACAGATAGACAGACAGACAAAAATTTTAAAAATTGGTTTTTTGTTATGAGTACCGTATATACTTTTAGTGCATTAAGTAAAAAGCTGCTAATTTGAAATTACAAACAGACACTTCAATTTTATTTATTTGTATAGATGTCTCTTTGATGAATAGTTTGGTACATAGAATTTAAATTAATTTGCATTTTGATATTCATTATTGAAAATAAATTTTTTTATTCTTGCAAGTGTTTCCTTAGATATTTCAGAATTATCACTTCGTGCATTCGAAACCATTTTGTTTTAAAATAATCCTGTTCTTAAAATTTCTAGGATGCATTCTTACTTTTCTAAATAGCTTTAATTCATTTTCTAAAACTGTTAGCTTTCTTCGTGATCCAATTAATTCCTCGTTTCTTTTATTCCCTATTATTCACAAAAAAGCTGTAAGGACCAGAGAACATGAATAAAATATACGTTACTCGTTACAAAATATAGAAAGACTTATTTATGGTGATATTAAAAGACCAGGACACCAAAAAAAAGGAATAAACACGCAAGATATGAAATAAAGAGTGCTTCATTTTGTATTCTTTTCATTTTATTCTGGAGAAAAAAGCCGCTGAAACGCGTTTGGTAAAAAAATTGTGGTACATCCGAAAGAAAATATATTTTCATTACAAGTAAGGTAAGAAAAGAAACATGAAAAGAGAAAATGAAAAAGAAAAAAGAAGACTTAAAGAAACATAAAAAAAACTGCGAGGAATGGTTAGTAGTTTAACAAATAAAAATTTTTGGTCTTAAACATTTAGGTTAACATATTTTTATTATGCTTCATTTCCAAGCATGGGCTACACCATTCGCTGTTGAAATTTTTAACTTTACTCTGATGAAACTTATGAATAATCTGTATCTGCCATCTACCTACCTTCTTATCTTTCATTGAACCTGTATGCTATCTTCCTAACCGAGTACAAAATATGCTAATTCAAACATTTGTTTTTACAATCGTAGAAGCTAAATCTAATGGAGTATACATTGATTAAACGCACTGAGGAAACAAAAATTATTATATTTTATAGAAAAAATTTTTTTTATTGAAAATTTTGTTTTATTTAATAAGGTCGTGATAGAATTAAAAGCCAACAAAAATTAACAAATATCCTCTTTATGTAACAACGAATATCCAGATTATTCTGTTTTTTTATGATCCTTTTTTAATCTTGTTCATTCTATCTTGTAACTACTTTAGAACTCATTCAGACAAGAGGTAACAGCTGCCTGAGTGTAATAATTGGGGAACTTCTAGATTCATTACTTCCCTTTACTTAATGTTTCCAATTGTTTTCAACAAGATTAAAGCAGTTTTTGAGTGATTTAATAAAACGAATACTTTCTCAACCTGCAATATTTTTTACAGTTAATTATTGCTTTAAAACAATGATGATAAGTAATTTCCTCCATTCGTAGTCCCTAAACGATGGATCAATAATTTCGAGTGTGTTTGTCAGGGAATGTTCCAGAATCAAATAAACAGTATATATAAGTAATATAAGGCACTTATATATTTTATAACAAACAAAACCTCTATTTTTCCTTCCTTACATGAACGATATGATAAAAAGTGAAGAATGCCGTTGTTTCTCATGACAACTGAGATCAAGCCCTGCGAAATTCATAGAGACAAGGAGATAGTTCTAAATTAGTTTTGAGCCCCTACAGCTGAGAGTATGATTTGGTATTGTTCCGCCCTTAATTTTGAGGAACACCCTGGGGGTGGTCAGGACCTGTCCACCTCTCTTCCACCAACCTCACTAGAGGCGACTCGACAGCTATTTAGAATACTCGTATGGTGCACAGGTACTATACATTTTCAAACATCCATGCTTTTTCCGTGATTAGAACAACTATGACAGAACGTCCCTAACCATTGTACCAGATGGGTGGCAGCTGAAGAATAAATGCGTCAATTGTTTCCTGAAAGATTGTGTTACCAGACAATGTCATAATAAAATATTCATTTGAGTTGAAAATGTATAAAATTGCAAAAAAATAACTTACAAGCAGACCAAACGAAAATTTTCTCAAATATCACGAAATCCATTTGGAGCAGAAAATTACAATTTTATGCTCTTTTCAAATCACACACTTTAATCAATCACTTTTAAAATAATGAAATACTTTATAAGTTGATTCTCAGTTTCACATTAATACATAAAGCGGGAAAGTCAATTTTATAATATATGAAATCGAATATGAATGAAGGCATTTCAAATAAAATGAGAGAAAAATATATTTAGTAACATCTGCATACAAACAATGCATTAAAAGTAGAAAAGAACTTTTTACTTACACTAAATAGGTAAAAATTTTTCCCCTCTGATATTTCCCACGATTAATTCACAAAATCATTTGGCTCTTCCTTTTAAAAGGTCAGAAAATACTATTTTCATTCCCCAGCGCATAACTTGAAAGAATGAAATATTCAATTAACATCATAAATAAACTATTTAAAAAGCAAAAAAATAAGCAAACTATATCGACTAACTGTTTTTGATCAAGAACAGAATGATCAAATAAACTTACAAACACAACTTCAACTACTGTTAGGTTACGTTTGTAAAATATAAGAGAACAAAGAAAGAACCATTGTGATGAACTTATTACGAGCTTATATGCTTATATTTCAATTATGCCCCCCCCCCCGTAAATGTGAGAAACCTCTTTTTTTTGCATTCGTTATGAGAGATACATATGAAATATTTTTATGTTTCAAAATTTAATATTAACTTTAGTTTTAAGTATCAGAAATTGTTTTTCCATAACTTCTGATATTTGCTTTCAAACTTAGAATTAAAAAATTATAGAACACTTTACTTCCCTACTTGTTTTATAAAAATAGTATTTTGTATTATTGATGCTTATTTTTGCTACAAATGATGCTTAATAAGCAGGTTTGGTTTATTCTTTTGAAATTGTTAAGCATGTACGACAGTAAAATTGAAGTACAAATTTGCAAATTAATTAATTCATCACACATTTAATGCTTCTTTTCGAAAATATTGTATTAAAATTGAATTGTTGTTCCAATAAAAAAGTCCTTTTTATTTTAATTCTGATTTTTTTTTCTTCTGATAGAATCAAAATATATGTTTCTGACTAAATGGAGAAATGGATCTCTCGGTATTTATAAAAACAATAACATTAAAATCTTAACGTAATTACTCGACATTATCTTATTAAATTAGTAATATTCGATGCTATCCTAATTTTAATAACTTTTTCCTAAGCGACATGCAATTATTTCGCACTTATTTTTTAAAAAAATATGCTGACAGGATGTCGAAAAAATGAAACACTTAGAATCTAAATATCCCTGGCTATTATTTTTATTAATTTGGAATTAGAATGCCATACCAGCATTGCTGAGAATTCAATGATTTTTTAAGAAAGAAAAAAAGATATTGTATACTATTCAATCTGTATATCTACCTATACGTATGGAGATGATTGTTGAGTGTTCCGTTTGAGTGACAATATTACTCACCTAAAATAAAATATAGCCGGAATAGAAAGTGTCTAAAGGCGCGAACGTGCTTCTAGAATTCGTAAATATCTTCAAGCTGTTATTCGATTCTGCAGGATTTCCATTGAACCTAAATAATTCTAATTTTAGACACAGTTACTTTTTCTACATGTGAGATACAGAAGATCATACCAGAAAAAATCAATAATCATGCCTTCTGTTAGTGGCTGAAATCTATCATTTTAAAATATTACACTAAATGCTTTTTTTAAGAAAAAAATTGTCTTATATTTAGCCTTTTTTCGGTAGGATTCGCTGTTATTACTATAATTTTTGTAATTTAAAAAGGAAATTCAAGAATAGAGTTTGGAGTTATATTCATGACAATTGGTATTCACATTACATTTGCGTAATCGTCTCATTGACATGACGATATACACAGTAAACGCAAGAAATAAATTTTAAAGACTAAATATAGTGATCACGTATCGAATACTTTCCTCAATAATTTAATGTCATTCATGTCTAAAAATGTCCCTAAACAGGAGATAGGGTCTTGGAAAAGAATTTTGATATGAATTTTGTGTATATTGTGTAAATAAAACAGTGTAAGTAAATCCAGATGTGCAATACGTTAATATTTCTGTTGCATTTATTTTATACTAAAATTGCAATATTCCCCAGCAACACCATTCCTTACATTATAATGGCGATTCAATAAAAACTTGCCGAAATGTTGGCAATAGAGGCAAGTTGGCCTTCACTTTTGGTGACCATTTTGGCGACACCATGGATGTTTTTAGAAACTACTGGAGAAATCTACTAATTCCACCATCTATGACGTAAGTGACCACTCGCTGAAGTTGAGTTAGTATTGGTTTAATTGCTGAAGATTCAACTAGTGATTAGTTGCAACTATCGAGATAGGGCTTGCAAATAATAATAAATATTATGTATTTGTATTTTTAGACACTGGAAGTTGTGTCTGAGAGCTGTAAAATGTATGAACACATTCTGGAATTTATTCAGCTAATTCTAGGTATGTATCCTGTATTTCAAATATTGTTTTTCTACAATAAATTTTCATCTTCCTGTCTTGCTCTCTTCCCGATCTACTTAGCAAATTGAATGTCTTTTGTAATTAAAGTGCAGGGGATATTTGGATAGAAAACAAGAAGACAAGATGTGTGCAGATAAAATAAATGCACAATACTGTAGTCTTTTGGGAAAATTAAAATAATGATGCAATTATTCATCAAATAAGTATGCCTCGAAACATTTTTACTTGTTTCCAAAATAAACCACATTTCTATCGCAAGAGGAGACAGAACTTCCCCCCCCCCTGAGTTTACTCTTTAAATAACATTCTGTAATTAAATGCAATATTCTGAGGAATTAAAATGAAAAACCTTCATTGTTTAATTAATGATGTTTTAACTATTCCAATATTAGTGCTAAGCAAACAGGACATGCCGTCTTTAAATAATTTTTAAATTTACCAGATTACTTATGGAAAAGACTCTGTGTACGCTCAATATTTTTGATTCGTACTTTGATTGAAGCATCAATGTGCTACTCTGATTTTTTAAGAAAAGGAGCACAAATGAGAAAGGATCGAAGTTTGATACAAGGTCGCCATAATCCCCTCATGGACTCTATGCGGATATTATTAGTTTTGAGTGAGATTTTATCTAGGGATGCGAAATGTTTTCTAGGAGAAACTTAATTATTTTCAAATGATTTCAAAATGATCGTAACGAAATGTAATTCAACAATCATCGAATTAATTAATTCTTCCCCTAAAATCATTATTCTTGGCATTTATTTTAAGGAAGTTTTAATAACTGCCTCCGATTTTACTAGAAACGAGCTCGATATTTTACAGAACAGCATGTTACAACAGAGACCACAGATGGAGCTAAATTAACTCCTACAATTGCTGTAGATCTCCAAAATAAAACTTGAAACTCTCAGAGTTAAGTGTAATAGGAATGCTATGATCCTTGTTGAAAAAATCTTGCGAAGAGAAAGCAGCGTCTTAAGTCGTTACATATCACCAAATGAGAGACTAATACCCCATAGATCATTTCTTTCCATTTTAATGATCTCTGTGACATTTATAATATTCCTACACTAAAACGCCAGTTTTCCAAGGGAATGGGATCCTATTATGGATCTGTATATATTGGAGAAAAACCTGAATCACACATGATTAGAATGTAAATAAGTAGCACTCCTTACACAGTATGAGTTTTAAAAAAAACCGCCCTAAAAACATACGCAATAGATTCCCCTTCAGAAAATTGACTCCATGTATACACAAATGGCTCTGCATAAAATGCAATAAAAAACGACGGTGCTGGAGCCTATTTTAATATCTTCAGGCTTAAGTGCCCTGTGGCCACAATTTTGATGTTTAGATTACGGTTATAATGGATGCAACTAAGCACGAGCCGTAATCATGATATTGTTTCTTTATTGATTCACGAGCTGCTATTTTACCATTTATCTAGTTAAAATATAATCAAAATTACCTGGCTTAATCTTGCAGAATAAAACTACACGATCTAGTTAAAACCAAGCCAAATCGTACCATTACTTGTACATTGCTCAAAGTTGCGGAAAACTACAGGCTTAAACTAGCTCCTTGACACGATAAATTACACGGGCCTCAATCTGACACTGTCGATCAAAGGCATTAGTAACAACTACAAAGTAGCAGTATACCGAAACCTAATAAATTATTGATATTAATTAAAAATTAAAAAATAAGTAATTTACCAATATGATTTTTTTTAAATATTTCAGCCGTTATGGTAAAATACCTCACAGTTACTACAGATAAGTTTTAATAAGACCTTTTAAAGTTTTTATCAATTTCCGAATTTTTAAAAAAAAATAATGCTTGTAAAACCTCTCTTCCCGTCTGCCCTAAGACCCGGCTAAAGGTGAAGGAGGAAGTGAAAGATGATTCGATATGATGATTTGAAATTATTTATTCAGCGTTTAAATTATTTCAAAAACAATTCAATGAATTACAATAAATATGGTGTTTCCGATTTGTCAACAGATTGAGGGGAAGAGAGTCGCGCGTATTTGGAGAATACATCTAATAAATTATCCACTTTGAATTAATCAATCTTCTACCTTAATATTGCTTCACACGGTAGATATAGAACTAATTGCCACTTAAACCTCTTTAATAATATAAATATCAAACGTATTATAAAGGTGACTAATATCTGAACTGTAGGCGGTCTTCTTATCTATTAAGGCTTAATCCTGTAATTTCTTTATAAATATCACCTTCCTGTCTTTATTCTATCACACGGACTTTCTAAACTTCTTCTATATTTCTTCTACTTATATCTCACTTCGTCACCTTTAGTTAGCTAACTTTCTAATTCTCTAGCAAGTGAACCTGAACTATATATAATAAACTTAATTTGCATATCACGTCTTAGATAAGGTTGTTATTTTTTGTAGCCCCAAAGACTTCCCAAGAGGGTTAGTGAAAGGGCGTTTATAGATCCATCACATGCTTAACATTTTGGCCATAATGAACGCGCTAAGTGCATTCATTTCAATCTGATTCTCAGCGTTACGGAAGCGTTGCACGTGTCCATATCAATTTTGCACTATTCAACCGCTAAAAAACGCATGCATCGCAGTCTAAAGTAGTTGTTTCTTTTATTAATAGGTGTCAGCGCTGGAATGAATGTAGAGATTCGAATAAAATATTACACGAGAATTAGTACTTCCTTTTTGTTTGTGTGAAAGGGACGTCAGCTTCAGGTTTTCGGAAGCTAAAGGAGGGGTGAGATGTCAAACGACACTAACATTATGTATATTATGTAAATATACACAATACATATATTATGTAAATATATGCAACATATATTGGGTTGTTCGGAAAGTAATTTCGTTTTTTCCCGACAGAGGATTTAATAGTATTTTTTTGCACCCAACTTCACATTTAAGCCGTATAATTTTTATATGCGTTGAGAGCTCATATAGCAAGGCTTGTGTGTGAAAAATTCCAATTAATTCTACGCAGTAGTTTTTGGTTTGTGCCCTTTTAAATATGGAGAGCGATAAGCAGCATTTTCGACATATCTTACTGTTTTACTACAGAAAGGGTATAAATGCTGTTCAAGCCAGAAAGAAATTGACCGATGTGTATGGAGAAGGTGTGTTGACAGTACGCCAGTGCCAGAACTGGTTCGCTATATTTCGATCCGGCAATTTTGATGTCGAAGATGCACCACGTTCGGGAAGGCCGGTTGAAGCTGATAAAGACGCGATAAAGGCATTAGTTGATGCGAACTGGCGAATAACAACACGTGAGATCGGATTGAGGTTAAATTTATCAAATTCTACAGTTTATGACCACTTGAAAGGCCTGGGATTATCCTCGAAGCTCGATGTATGGGTTCCTCATGTTCTCACAGAGAGAAATCTGTGTCGCAGCATTCACGTCTGCGATTCGCTTCTCAAACGTCACGAAAATGATCCGTATTTGAGCGCATCATCACTGGGGACGAAAAATGGGTTGTATACAACAACGTCAAACGCAAGAGGTCATGGAGCAAAAAGATGAACCGGCTCAAACCATTTCCAAAGCCGATATTCACCAAAAAAAAAGGCGATGCTGTCTGTTTGGTGGGATTTTAAAGGAATCGTTTTTTTTTTTGTTGAGCTTTTACCGGATAATACAACGATTAATTCGGAAGTCTACTGTCATCAGCTGGAGAAACTGAATGATGCACTTCAACAGAAAAGGTCGGAACTAATCAACAGGAAATGTGTAGTGTTTCACCAAGACAACGTGAGACCTCACACAAATTTGGTCACTCGTCAAAAGCTTTTACAGCTTGAATGGGATACAATGCCACACCCACCATATTCTCCAGACCTGGAACCATCGGATTATTATTTGTTCCGGTCACTCCAAAATTTTTTAGACGGTAAAACCTTCACCTCAAATGAGGAGGTCAAAAACCACCTCAATCAGTTTTTTGCCAGCAAAGACCAAAAATTTTATGAGCGTGGAATTATGCTACTGCCAGAAAGATGGCAAAAGGTGTTGGACGAGAACGGCCAATATATAATTTAATAAAGTATTTGTTTATTATACGAAAACTGTCTTTCATTTCCACAAAAAAAATGAAATTACTTTCAGAACAACCCAATATATTATGTAAATATATATACATTCATAAAAAGTTTTATTTTTAGAACTAATTATCTTCATTAACTAATTATGTATTATATGTTAGTATTTATTATTTTTTATTTTGATTATTTCATTAGGCTTAAATATCAATAACTATAGTAAACTCACGTTTCTGAAAAAAAAAAGGAAAAAAAATTTCCAATACGTGATTTTTTAAAAAAATAAAACATTCCTTGGAGGAAACGAAACAAAACCTAACGGTAGAGAGGGACCCTAACGGTGAAAACTCAACGGCCGGCGTAAGGTTAAAATGAGAGAGGAACTGTTTGGAATATTCGTAATCTATAAATAATAAATAAGGCATATTTCATGGAGAAAAAAGTTTATTTCTTTTGCCATGTATTTTTAATTGAATGCTTTGAGAGAGTGTTAACAGTTAATGCACATATGTTTTAGAAATGTGAAACTCTTAAAGTTTAATATCGTAAAAATAAAAGAAAGGAATGTCGTTGTATTTTTGAGTGACGAATGAATCTTTATCTCATATATTCCTCAGTTTCACAAGAAAAGAGTTCTACGAAGAACAAAAACGTATTGCATGCAAACAATGATACAAAAAATAATAAATATCAATTTAACAAAAAGAAAGTCTTGTTTTACTGTTTCTAAATAGCCATTAAAGAAAGTTTAATTACTCTTAGGCGGAGAAACAGTAATCACATTGTACAAATAGTCTTCAAACATTTCCATTTTATTAGGGCCCTTTTCTAACTGTACACTGCAATCGTTATAACTGGAGGGGAAAAAGCTCTGGTGTCGGCTCCGATGCAAGACTAGAGTTTACGCCTTAAGTAAGTTTACGCCTTAAGTCTTTGATTATAAAGTAAGCAAACAGGGTAAATAAATGCATCTCATATAATACTGAAAACATGCTTGCCTTTTCTGTATTCCATTTATTTTTCATATTTTTTCGGTTAAATAATATACCAGGTGAGCAATAAGTCCGTTAAAACTTCAGAAACTTATAAAACGCGGAAAATTAAATAAAATAAAAAGCGGTTTTCATGTTAAGCATCATAAACCGGAGATTTGTTTAATATAAAAAAACAGCCGACAGATGGCGTTGGTACAAACGATTTAGTTGGAAATATGCAAATGAGACAGGCGATTATAAACACACATTGATGCTCTTTATCCAGATCCAGTTCTCCGTTGCCTGCCAACTAAATGAACGTGGATGCTGAGTGGGGAAGACAAAGCTTTGTTGGTGAAGTTGTTTTACATGAACAAGGAATCAGCGACTGTTGCACTGCGTAAATTCCGACTTCAGAAAAATTTAAAAATTAGAAAGAGCTTTCAACAGTGGCACACCTTATAAAGATTGTTCGGAGATTTAAGGAAACTGGACCGCTCGAGGATCGTGTAAGATCTGGACGACAAAATCTAAGGCAGACACTATCGGCGCGCGTTACAGCCGAAATCTAAACATTAGCGTCCGAATTGGTTGCAGTGACGAGTAGTGCAAGGGAAGGCGGAAGCCGCTTCATCTTACCATCATCCTCGAAAAGCAACATTCTTCATGGAGTTTTTAATCAGTAGCCATACAAATTACAGCTTTGTCATGAACTTTTACTGTTGGATACCGAAGAGAGAGAAGCATTTGCGTGGTGCGCACTTTCCAAAATTGAATAAGTTTCGTCTTGGGTATTTAACATCTTGAGGATTGATGAAGCTCATTTTTCACTCTATGGTAACGGTAATACCCATAACTGTCCCATATGGGCGACGTCAAATAAACGAGAGTACACATAGAAACGACTGTATTCCCCTCCTCAAAGTCACAGTGTGATGTGAGTTCACAGATTCCTTCATCATCGGACACCTCTTCTTAGAAATACAATGTCCAGTAAATGGGTGGTGGAAAACAGTAATTGTAAATGCTCAACGTTATTTAACGCTTCTGCGCGAATAGGTTGTTCAGTATTTGCGTGAAAAAGACGCGCTTTCCACTGATACGTTTATTTAAGATAGAGCTACAAGCTCAGCTTCTAATGCAAGGTAGGGCTCCTTGATAAAGACGTTCGGGGAAGAAAAAATCATTAGCAAACGTTGCTAGTTTCCTTGGCTTTCTCGGTCTCCAGATCTGACACCAGTAGACTTTTGGCTAAGGGGATAGTTAAAATCACGGGTGTATGGATGTCGTCAATCCAATCTTCCAGAATTGAAAGATACGGTCGGCCGAGAGCTGTCATGTATACAGCCGGACATTATGCTATCTGCCGTTGATGAATATGAGGCACCTCCGCAATGTGATGCCCCTTGTGGTGGTGGACATGTGGAATACATACTGCTATAATAAATGGTTTGGTAACATTATTTTTGTTGTTTGCGTGTCTTTTCGTTCCCTTATGTGTGGAAAGCCACCCATCAATGGTTTTTGAATTATTATTTTATTTGTTTTATTTCCCCCCTCTTATCTCAAAAAAAAAAATTCCGTGACTTATCGATGCTAAACCTGGAAACCATTTTTTATTTTGTTTAAATTCCAAGGATTTCTAAATTTTTAAAGTTTTTACTGACTTATTGCCCACCCGGTATATATAAAATAAAATACATCAATTATGTTACATATGTCACTCATAGTTTATGAGTATATTGTTAGAAAGTTTGATTTATTTCACTATTAATATCACTTTGAGAATTAATTACATTAATATTCTTGCAATTTTTAATCACTGTGACAAGAGGCTTGTGGCATCTAAAGTTGATACGTGAACGTAAGTAGATACGTGATTTACGAATCATAAAAACATTGCATCAATGGTTGTACCATACCTAGTCGTCCCCAGTGCTCTACCAGAAACAAAATCTAAATTAAGCTCCGATTTTAAAAATTGAAAATTGCTGTTTCTTTAGAAGTTTAGAATCAACTTCCGTATATTCTAAAGGTAACATTAATTAATTTATATATATACTAGCTGACCCGGCCACGCATTGCTGTGCCTTTGTTTTAATACGTTAATTCACAATATTATGCTAAGCTATACAATGCAGTCAAATTAATCTCCGTTTACAATTTCGGAGGGTTGAAATAAAGTATAAAACATCATGCTTTAAATCTGCATTTCATTCATCTCCTATTTGAGTATAGTATAATGCATGACTTACTGGTGAAGTTGCTAAGTCGTAACATATGAAGATTTAATTTTATAAATGGGGTGAATAACGTTGCTTTTTTGCAATTTTTAAAATAAGTTTTAATATTTTAAAGTAAAAAACAAATAATTTTATACAACTAATCACTAATCGGTGCACAATATTTTGCGGTAATCTGTATTTTACTAACTGAAATAGATTCAACGGTTTCCGCATACGTGAGCATGTAAGATCTAGTTGCCCATTCGAGAAACATGGATTTTCTAATTTCAAGTATCAAATGAATATTGTCCGGGTTTCAGATTCATTTAAGGTCATCATGAAAGCCAAATTAATCAGAAATCGAAGCCTTTTGAATTGTATTAGAGATCCTGATGGTATCAGTGGAGTACGTGGCAACAGATTCCGTAGTAGCAGAACCGAATTTTCGTTTAAACTTTACAGTCAAAATGTTTGCTTCAAGAAGCTCCCGGTATGATTCGTTTGATGATCAAACGTACACCGTTGCATTATCTAGATGAATTTAAGTTACGCAGATAGTAACCAGGAAACCAACCGAAGATTATGTGGTGACATTCTTGATACATATAGATAATTAAAAAACTCGTTTGGAAATTTTACGGTTTTGTTTTCATCAACTATAGTGTCGATTGGCTTAAAGGGCTTTGGATCTACTGGCAACTACCCTGTGTCTGGAAGTTTATTTCATCACAATATCAACATTTTTTCTGATTAAATAACAGGATTACAGAGGCAATAATTATCTAGATAGTTATACAGTATATCCGGAAAAACACTCTCAATCAGTTCCTTTTGCCTAAAGAACATTACAGAAATCGTCTGGTTATTTCATGCATTATGTATTGGGATGAAGTTCTACTTCATCTTTTCTAATATTCAGTAATTGGTTAGGAAATATTTGCTCAGATTGATCATCTTATAAATGGTACTTGCGTGTTTATGGTCAGTTGAAGTGTTTCCATGCTTCGCCATGAAAACGATTGTTTTAAACATGCATTAATCTAATGCGTTTAATGCATCTTAATCATGCGTGAGCAAAAGTAGATCGTGTAATGGCTGTTAATGTCTGTCGTAAATCACCAGACAGTAATACAACAGCAACACCGAATATTCTCTCGTTGCAATTTAAATCTTGCAAAGTTGTATATAATGCTTTGAGTGAATGCTTATGGGTCATGGTACACTTATCCCGGATCATCATTGAATTCATTAGCAGTACTGTAGCCAATCCCCTCTTTTTTCAGTGGTACACATTAAATCTTGTATTTTATGAATGTCCAATGGCAGCTGATGCGGAATGTGCAGTTTTTCCACCACATAACAAAGTGACAACAATGCCCGAAGATGCAATTTCCTATTGCAATCATATTTTCGCACAACTGCACCTGAAAGTTTAGTTGCTGTAGTGAATGAAAATCCAAATCCGGAGGTGGAACTCGAACGCAAAGCCATTTGACCTAATTCCAGCACTATCCAGAAATTTTACGGAAGCTTTTAAAATCCGTACCCAGATTCTCGTTTCCACCCCGAGAAGCCGGGGGGGAAACGAGACGACGCCCCCACGTCAGTCTCTGAAGGGGGACATTACGGTCGGCCGGCATTATCCGGCAAAGTTACGGGAGTTTCTAAAATCCAATTTCACATTATTATTGTTTCCCATCAGAAAAACACCAGGAAAGCATTTTTTTCTCCTCAAGAATTTTAAAGCAAGCCTCTTCCACAGTTCGTGCAAAATAGTTTCGTCTGGTATTATTTGATGTAGATATGAGATTATCTTGAATTGGATTGAGTATGTTTGGACCCGCAGTTCCGAAATACAATCAAGACCAACTTTTTGCGTCTCTACGTCGGCAAGTTAGGCTGGTACTGCTGTCCGAGAATATTCCGATCCCCCGTCATTATCTGGCAAAAATACAGGAATTTCTATATTTCGATTTCAGACTCAAATTTTCACACACTTTTCCTTCTCAAATTACACCAGGAATACACTTCTCCGTACCAAGACTTTAACTGTGAGCTCCTGCCCTGGTTTGCGTAAAAACGGTCATCCTGAATTATCCGGCAACGTTACTGTTATTTCTCAGGTTGAATATCAGATTCGTATTATCCGTTTTGAAATACACCAGGAACCAAGTTTTCACGATCCAAGGCTTTTAAGGCAAGCCCCTGCTACAGTGTGCCTAAAATACGGCCGACTGGCATTATCCGGGAAAGTTATCGAAACTCCTAAAATTCAATTTTAGATTCTCATTTCGCACTCCGAAATGCCCACGGAGCTGACTTTTGATGCTCCAGCACAAGGAAATTCAGTCGCTAGAGAGAATGAAAATCTGGACGTGTGGGACTCAAATCATATGCCTTTTCTCCTAAGTCAGAATATATCCGGCAAGTATAGGGGAGTTTCTGAAATATGATTTCAAATTATCGTTTCCCTCCTCTAGGTATACCTGGATATTACTTTTGTGCCCCTGAGCCGGCAAGTTCATTTCCTGGAAGGGGCATTAAGTTCGTCCGGATTATCTGGCAAAGTTACAGGAGTTTCTAAAATTCGATTTCAAACTCTCGTTCACCATCCCGAATTACAACAGAGACGCACTTTTCCCACACCAAGACATTAAGGGTAAGCTCTTGCCACGGTTTGCGTAATAAATGGCCGTCCTGAATTATCTGGCAAAGTTACAGTTATTTCTCAGATTGGATTTCAGATTCGGATTATGCATTTTGAAGTACGCCAGTGTCCAAGTTTTCACGATTCAAGGCTTTTAATGTAAGCCCCTGTTATGATGTGTCTAAAATACGGTCCGCCGTCTTTATCCGGCAAAGTTACGGTTATTTTTGGAAACTGACTCGAAAATCGGATTCCACACCCCGAAATACGCCAGGCACTTAATTTTCGTGCATTTTTATTTGCAATATCTGCTTCCACAGACACATGAGCATTGCCACATTTTGCGATTATTCCCTTACGATAATATTCGCAAAATCTGGCAATGTGTTTTCCGGTTCCTTCACATTTCTGGAAATAAAAAAATTTTGGCGTCATTAATTGAAATAAAAACTATGCTATGTTTTATGTTGGACGAAATGACACACAGTATGCAAAGTTGTATTATGATCAGTTAAGTAGTTTCGAAGTCCATCGCGGGCAAACACGGTGACACGTAATTTTTATATATAAAGATATAAATGAAAATTTTAAGGATTTCAGGAAACAAAAAGTATTTTAAATCTTCAATATGTACATTCACTATATAAGAAAACATTCAAAATGATAGAAACGTTTCAGCATTTGATTCTTTCAAGTTGTTTCTTTCCGTACCTCGTAAATAATGAATGGTTGACAAACGGAAGAAATATTTTCATGGAAAATGGAAATGTATCTGATGTAAAATGTATTATTATTAAAAAAACATATTTAAAATTTTATAATAATAATTTATTTCTTGGAATTGAAAATTATAAAATTGATTAGTAATAATCATTTTCCAAATTATCGTGACAACCATAAATTTGAAAACGGTTAAAATATGAATTTTTTTAATTCCATATTTTAACCGTTTGCTTAAAAATGGAACTAAAACAAAAATCTAGTTTATTGAAAGTGACAATAAAAAATGAAAGTTCTTTTCTTTACAAAAAAACACATTTTCCTTAAAAATTATTCTTATTGAATGGAATATATCTGTGAATTCAATTTTGCATATCATGTCAGTAACGTAATTTATCAAATGCATATCGAAATATTTTTTAAGTAAACTAAAATTTTTACGAAGGATATTAAGTTTTAATATTCATAAATTGTTAAATGAGTTTCAAGTATCTATTCTATGCTTCGTTTATCTTAAGATAATACACAAAAGTGACATTTACATGTATTGTAATTTTTTTATATTATTACTAGCTTTTACCCGCGGCTCCGCTCGTGTTGATGTCTTTAAATAACTGTCAAAGTCGTAACCATTATCATTAGAAAGTAAATAATATAATGTGGTAATAAATAATAAAATAATATGGTAATTTTTTTATTGCATGACTGGAACCAATAAAGTTTTAAAATTCTAAAATTAAGCTTAGTTTTAAAAAGCTGAAAGCGTAATTTATTATAATAGTTAACAACAAAAATTCAATAACTTAAACTATTAATATTTTTAAAAATCGAAAATATCTACGTTTAATATATAATTCCTCTTTAAAAGAGCTCAAAACAGAATATTATTCTGAGATGCTACATTATACCATATTATATGTCCTTCCGTCAGTTGCAAATATGTGAAGATTTGGGAATAGGACACATTGATCAGGCTGTATAGTTGGCCATGGGAAAAACATTGCTTTTCCAAATGCACCACTGCTACCTGAAATGTTAGCTTTGTTAATTTCAACAGTAAAACTGGAAATTAAACTCGTTTGAATTAAAACGGTAGGTCTCAGTGGGATACTTGGAATTTGAGGTATGATAACACTATCCCTTATCATGACATGTTGCAAATATTTGAAGATTTCGGGCACTGGACACATGCGAACACGCTACATGTAGTTGGCATTGCTTTTCCAAATGCACCCCTGCTACCTGCAATGTTTGCCCTAGAGCTTTATTAATAGTAAGAGCAAAACTGAGTTTGATTGGAAATTGAACTCGTTTGAAATGAAACGGTACTCAGTGGAATTAATTGAAACTCGAGGTATGTATATATTTCCCTTTTTATGGCTCCTGTTAAAATAGTAGCATCAAGTATATTCTGCAACAGTTTTGTGATCCAAAGCCTCATTCCTTTACATAGTCGAGGAGCATCGAGATTTTGCATATGTATAACTCGTACATTTAGTTTTAATTGAAGTTTATGTGAGACTACACCCGAAAGTTCAAGTGAATTTAAGAACTCCGTGGCATATGAAGTACTTTGTTCTTCATTCATTATTTTATTCATTGATAAATATTTCTTCATTTCCCCCTCCCCTGCACGTCGTTTAAATTTTCAATGTATATTTTATATACAATGTCATTGTTAGGTGGCAATAATGATCTTGCACGCAACCACTGATCCCAATTTAAATTTTGTTGCAAGCCCGGGTAAATTGGAGCAATAAGCTTTACATCATTTTCTTCTACATTACAAAATTCTCTGGAAGTAAAATATAACCTCCAGCATTGGCGTCCAAACATCCATAACCGATTTTCAATTGCATCTCTGCATAGTGTTCCGAATCTACGTCATTATAAAGATGCACTCTCATATTCGTTTTCAGAATGAATTTTTCAACTTTTGCCCATAAGCTTTATGAACTATCTCGTAAGTCCTGAAGAGTCCGATTTAACGCTTCTATAGCTTTCTTGTAAGACATCGTACTTTTATCCCACACTAAAAGCTTACATTGTGGAAGCATCCTGCCTTGAGAGCTATTTTTTCTGAAATTTCAGATAAGTGAATCTTCAAATGCAAGATTAAGCGATAATTTTAAAATGGAATGTGCAGTACGACCGTTGGTCAGTAAAGTCGCGACTATACCAGAAGAAGCCATAGCAACTGCTATCTTCTGGGTTTTTCTGATGGTCATTAGTAATAAGTTTAGCAAAAATGTTTTTCCTGTTCCTCCAGGGGCACCGAGAAAAAAAAAAGAGTGCACCAATGCCGGATTCTATTTTGCGTTACACTTGTTGGAAAACGTGACTTTGTTCTGGAGTTAATTTAGGGATAAATTCGGTTACTTGATGTTGCAATGCTATAAAATCGTAGTTTTATTATCGAAGCAATTTTATTATCGAAGCCTTTTCTGTCGACACGTCTAGGATGAATCATTCCAAAACCATGTAGCTTCTTCCCAACCATTCCGAAAACATTTATTACGTTTCGTTGTAGATGTGTTCATTGAAAGGCATATTTGCTTGTATTGGCTGCAATCGTCACAAAATATCTTCCGGCATGTAGAATTTGTACTTATTCCAAAAGGTTTTGAGGATTGGAAAGACCGAAGATGAAATAGGTATTGCGTAAAGCTCCCTAATTTTATTCGGCGAGTGACATTGTATGGCTTCCACTATAGTAATGTCTAGTATATATCTTTAAAGCAATACCTCCATGTAAAATATCTAGGTTCAGTATAAGTGAAAAATTTTGTGCAAAATATGAATATTGTATAGTTACGTTAAAAAAAATTCAAAGTAATGAATATTCGATAAATCAAAACTTTTTATGAAACCATCAATTAATATTACCCCAGAATTTTCAATATCACGCGTACGCAATTCGCTTAAACTTTATTTCGTTTCCCCCTTTAAAAAGTGGGAGAAATATTGCATTAAAATATCTGGGATTGTCGGAATAGAGAACTTCTTAGTCAACTTGGCGATATTTCTCAAAGTTTGAGTTTGGCATTTAACAAACGTAACGTAATAAATGTTAGACGTTTAATAAAAAACCATTTAAAAAGTTGCTTGATTAAACTACACTATGTTTCAGTAATTTGTTACAAATGTGAGAAAATTTTTTATTAAAATTTCCATTATTGACCAAATGCATAATTTTGCGCCAACTTGGCGGAAAGTAAGCAACTACCCACGGTTTTACCCGCATAGTTCCCGTTCCCGTAGAAATATGGAGATAAAATATACCTTATGTTACTCGCTGGTAAGGTTTCTTTCCATTGGTGAAAGAGTTTTTAAAATTGGACCAGCTGTTTCCGAGATTAGCCAGAACAAACAGACAGACAGACAAAAATTTTAAAAATTGATTTTTTGATTTAAATACCGTATATACTTTTAAATGCATTAAGTAAAAAGCTGCTAATTTGAAATTACAAACAGACACTTCAATTTTATTTATTTGTATAGATAAACTTGTTTAAAATAATGCTAAAGGTCAAAACTGGCAAAAAATTCCCTTGGCTCGGAAACCGGTTTTCGACGCCAATGACGCCAGAAGGCGAAATGACAGTAAACGAAGTTTCCAATTTTGTCTTTTAGGGATTAATTCTTGTAATTCTTATGTTAGATAAAAAAGAAAGACTTTTTATAAAATCCGTAATTTTTTCAATATTTGTACAAAACACGAAACCTTTGACAAATGGAAAATAAGTTTCGTGTTATTATTTCTTATAAATGTCGAAGCTGTGAAATGTTTAACTAGAGTTATGTAAGTATTTTCTTTTAGAAAAATCGTAAAAAAATCGGCGTTTTTTATTTTAAATTACTGATTCTAAAAGACCAAAGTATGAAATCTTTTAGTACAGAATATCGATTCCTTATAATTATAAGAAATTCCTATAGAGCAATTGAAAAATTCTTTTCCTAAAAACACATCAATGTTGACTCCTTTTAAAAAAATCGTAAAAAAATGCAAAATATCGTTGTTTTGCAAAATAAATAAATAAATAGATAAATAAAAATAATACAAATTAAACAAATAAATAATCTTTCAGATTATATAATTATTTTTTGTCTGATTTTAGTAAAAAGAGAAGGATCGTAGTTTTTAAAACGACGAAAAAGTAAGAACTTTCCTCGCTTCCTTCCGACAATAAATTGGCGCATGCGCATAACACAGCGTAACGCTTTTCTGTTAATTTTTGTACAAATTTCACTCCTCACATAAAATTTCCATTTCAGGGGCTTTATATGTAAAGTATTTCTTAAGGGTAAGCCCTAACGAACAACCTTTAATTTTTATTAATTCTGCAATCCATTTTGTTTTGAAGAAATTGTTCTGAAAAACGATAACTACTCTCATGTCTATAAATTAAAGATAATTCAGAGTCACGCGGTTCGCAAGCACTTTATAAGCCTTTCAATGTAACAACCTCATAGTTATGACACAAGGGACGCATTTGGATAATTTTTTACGTGGTAGAATTATCGACCGTCAGGAATGTGGACGTAACTTGCTGGGAGTATTCGAGGGCCTGGGAATCGTCCAGAGTGTCTTCTCCAGTTTTTGGCAATGATTCCAAGATTATGGTAATATGAGTAGACGTTACAGCAGAGATCGTATCTGAGTTACAATGACAAATGAGGACCTTTTTTTTGACAGTTACTGCCAAAACAAACAGACGGAGCACAACAACCGACCAGTCTTGTCAGCTCTCTTCGGCGCTGGTATAACAGTTTCATGCCAGAGCGTGTACAAACACTTAGGGCAGATTGATCTATATGCTCGTAGACCTGTCAGATGTGTTTTACTTACTGCAACTCACTGTCGCCTGCGGTTAGCCTGGAGTAGAGAGCATGCATTGTGGACACCACAGAAATGGTCTTGTGTTTTTCGACGAACCCAGGTTTAATTTGCAGTCTTATTCTTGCCGGGCTTTCATATGGAGAACGCAAGGTACCTGATACCACCAAGAGAAAATCATTGAACGACACCGTTTCGGTGGCGCAGGATTGCCCGCTTTAATTGCATAATTATGTGTTTCAGAACTGACCTGCATGATCAAATTGGAACCATGACAGGCCAAATCTATCAAAACATCCTTCTATAGCCCCGACAACCTTTGACACCAGGAGAAGCCCACTCCACCCACGGCCGGATGTAACGAGAAGAAAAGACGCAGACAGCGGTCAACCCCAAAACCCTAGTGAGTAGCCGAGAGAGAAACGGGAGATCCAGCAAAAATTTCGCGGTGAACGGTCACCACAAGACTCCTCCCTCACAAAGCAATAGAAATTGGGACTCTAAAATAATCTAACTGTACAAAGTTGTAAATTAATGTAAATAATAGCTGTGACTTAATTAACCCGTTACAGCCCAGTGATCTATTTATAGATCACCTCCCACTCAGAACTCCCATTGAAAACGATATATTTTAATCACTTCGTATTGTTATTGGCTGGTTTCCTTACACATGTGGCCATACCCCCAAACGAGATTTGAAGCATTCTTTCCCACAACAGTCCAGCAGCTAGCATCTGATTTTCGCCATTTTGAAGCTTCAAAGTGCAGCTTTCGATTTTGTATCCAACAGAAAAAATTTTTTAAGTAAATTATACTTTTTACGTGAGTTTTACATTTTCAATACCGCTTTAATTGTTCTGGCTTATTTATATTACAAAAAAAAACTGTTTTTATTATTAAAATGTAAGTTTAAACATTCTGATCTATAAATAGATAGCTGGGCGTTAGTGGTAACAAATATCATTTTCTCCTGTTTAATTTTTTCCACAATGTCTCGGCGTAAAGTGTTTCACACCGCCGAAGAAGCGTTAGAATATATGTTTTCTAAGGAAATAGAGTCTGATATAATTTCTTTACCACCTGATGTGGATGAGTTAACTGACGAAGATTATTTTGATATGATGAAATGACTACTCCATCGGTAAAATATCATTCAGGTAATGTATAAATTTGTGTACCCATGGAAGAAATATAAAAAGTATAAAAGATATCCGAAGATATATCGCCGTTGTGAACCTCAAACGGGGAACAAATTCTAAGAAAGGCATTGGAAGTCTTCAGATGATGACATCAAGATCAAACGTAATAGACTCTGTACGTGTAGATAGAAAAGACCATGTTATAGGAAAAAAGACAAAACCAAAGAAGATGCCAGTTTCAAAAATGTAAGGGTAGAGACCTCTTACATTTTGTACAAAATGTAATGTATCCCTTTGTCTGAAATGTTTTCCATTATATCACACTTAACTTTTACAAATTGGCTGTATAAAATTGTAACTAAGTAAGTTTAGACCAGAAAAATAATATTTCCTCTTTTAAATCTCATTAGTTGTTTTTGAATTCACAAAAGTTACACCCCCCCCTAAATTTGTAATTTTTTAAATATAAAACCACAGGAAAGTTACTTGGTCTTTTACTACCATAAGCGCCCAGCGATCTATTTATAGATCACCTATTATTTCAGCTGCTAATTACGGAAAATGGATACAACTTTATAATTACTCTATTTATGATATATAAAATGTAATTTAAAAATATTTTTCAAAAATTTCGATTTTAAAATAATTTGGGCGTTAATGGGTTAAACTAAATTTTTATTTATCAAATCACGCTACCTTTATTTGTTTCAAACGTCACAGGACTATTGCATGGTCTGGGAGGCATACTATGTGTTAACCATCATACCAAGCATGCAATATTAGTTTTTATTTCTGTAATTTGCTTCTTGGAGTAAAAATCATAATTTTTATTAATGACTTTTGCACTTTACCTTTTATTTAATAAAAAGGGTTTATTAATAAGTCACATTTGGGGGGTTTGATTCTAACTCTTTCTCTGCCTGAACTTGCATTATCTTTAATTTATGGACAAGAGTGTTGATGCATTCTATGGTGAAATGATGACGTTAAGCGCATTCTAAATTTTCGCTCCCTGTTCATTCTAATTTGTTTTGGTCACACGCTTAAGATGCCTTTAGTTAACTAACTAAAATGTAATATCAAATATTGCTGAACTTTCTCACTGGGACAACAATTTCCGACAAATGCTGCAGTCTTTTATGCTTCTTTTCACTATTCAAATACAAGTAGAGCCCTAAGCATTTCTTTTCGCTTACAATCATTGAATCCCATGCAATGTTTCATATTCTAACGATGTGTGCTGGTAACATGGATGCATCCTTCAGTGGAATGCTTCAAATTCAAAACAGGAGTGAGATACATATATTCAAATGCAATATTTATTAGCTTTGAGTGAGGAGTTAAAATAATTTACAATAATTTAAGAAGAACTTATTATTTCCTGCTTACAATTAAACACGATTAAATTTTATAGAAATAAAAATTCGTGTGTTCTATATAAAATATTACAAATATAAAACTTTATTTTCATATCGGATGGAATGATATTAATATTATTTGATTCCTAAATTATTGAAAAAATAAGTCACATAACAATTTTTGTTCACATTAATAAATCCCTATATAAAGATTCAAGCCATTTTTTCCAACAATTTTGTAGATATGCTCAGAAATCTTCAATATATCATTTAATGAACTGGGTTTCACTCTTATTTTTCTTTCAAAACCTTTAAATGAAGAGAAAAAAATGTGGAATTTAACAAAAACTTTAATTCAATGGAATTTTAGAAGAGTTTATTAAATTTTCCGTAGGATTATAATTTTGTGGTCATTTTCATACGGATACTAAGAAATATTAAGCAATATAATTCCTTTAATTATTTGAATATCCACATAGATTCCACCATAGTCAGAGTCCGATCATCTACCAGTCATCAATTATGAGGAAAATAAAGGAATGACTTCTATCGGGATTCTATAATTCCGGTTTTGGACAATTCGACTGCAGTGCGCGTTCGTCATTTGATGTGACCGATTCACTCGGTTAAACTTTTTTAAACGTGCCTAGCTCCAATTTTTACATCACTACGTTTTTCGAAGCTAAGAATTGCTTCGAGCGTACAACTATCAACTTCAGAGACTGTCTGTGTGTTCCACGTAATTGTGACTTTGGCGTGTGGGAATTAAACATGTCTTGTTTGTACAGGCCTATAGGTTCAGGTTCCGACAGGGATACCTAAAAAATGTTTCACCAGTTGAGCGAAGATTCACCATAAGTCTCCTTTACATATTTAATCGAATATGAAGGAAGGAAATATATCCTAGTAGGTGGCAAAAATACATAATTTTATCCATCTTGACACATGGAAAACATCCACTTAGCTATCAGTCGTTAGTCCTTACCAGCTACATTTTCTGTTGTCAAATCAAAGTATCGTCAATGCCCATGTCTCGCCTCAAATGAAAACGAGAATCCCTTCCATAAGGAAAAAGTCTACATCCTGTTGCTGGAAAGGAAAATTAGAAATACTTTTGTTTGGAGGAAACATCTTTTCCCATTTTCTTTGATGTAGAGAAGGAATAAGATCGCACTTCGTACTATGGAACTCTTTGCATTTTTTATGATTCAGAGGAAATCTGCCTCGTTTTATTGAGACATTTCGGGCTGTACGTTCACTTAAAGTTAGATTAGGTTGAATTCCCTCCACTTGGTTTATTCAATCTGAAGGTATACCTCAATAGATCATTTTGAGTTTCCCTCTTTTTATGTCATCTTTCACTCATTGTTTTGAAACTTTAGCCTTCTATACAGGCCTAGTTACCTATTGTCTACCTTCATATACATTGTGAAGGATCAGATATTCCTTTGATTGAGTGACACTTCTTATTTCTGAGTTGAACCTACTTAACGTGGATATCCATCAAAGAAACAATGTAGGCAATTCTAGCATTGAAATACGAGTATGTCTCGTTTCCAGTGCATGTAACTTTTGCTAAGTATAGAAAATCCATCCCAACATACAACGTAACACTCAGTATATTGATTATTCGTATATTGATTATTGACATTGTCGTCAGTATATTGATTATTCGTCGATCTGCATAGATGGGTCGAAACAGATGGATTTCGTTGGCTGCGGAGTCCCTATTAAGGATTCTGCGCATGGTTATCGGATAGAAACTTGTAAAATTTTTACCGATAAGGCTGCAGCCACATACATATTTACCCTGCTCTTCAATTAATACATTGTTATAACCCTCACAAATATTGTGTCTTAAAAGACAGCTTGAGTATCTTAGAGACGTTTGCTAATTTAAAGTGTAAGGACCTTCAAATATGAAGTACAGTCAATAAGAGGGAAAGAGGTGATTTTTAATCTAAATTGATTTAATTATAATAAAAAAAACTCATAATTGCTCATAAAGTATATTAGGTATTTCTCAGGAACCTGTAATTATATCCTATGTATAAAAGTGTTTAGTATGTGTGTGTGATTTCCACACATAGTATCGTAGATATTCCAATATTTATTTTTAATCATCAAAAAAGTGCCCTTACAACATGTTTTTTAGGAAGTGGTTTAAATGGGATTGGAAACGATTTATTTCATAAGTGACAGTGAGACCAATCGTGAATTTTTGGGTCAAGGCCAGATTTTCATTTTTAACTCTGATGAAGATCATAACATGGCTACATTATATTTTACAGGGAAAGGTTGTATAAATTTTATATCATTTTTTAACAAGCTTTTATAAGTTTCACTTGTATGTAACGGAATCTCGGAACTCGATTTTTACCCACTTAAAAAAAGGTCAGATTAATTCGAAATTTTACACACTTGTCAAACCCCGATAACAATACAATAATTTCATAATTTTGCTCCATTGTCCTTATCAGGACATCAGGAATAACGATATCCAGATTAGGCGGCAATTCCATATTGCCATATTTCGTAAACAGTTCAACGAACGAGTGGTCTAGAGGTAGAGCCACCACCTGTAGAACTGCTGGTTAACTGCTAATTAAAACAACTTATCATTCCCGTTTCACAGACGACCGCTTACAATGCATTGCAAGATTAACAGTTAGTAATTATATACTCAGATATTCAAGATTGGTGCGGATAGTATGCAAACTAAGTCTTCTGCAGAGATTTTAACTACGAAAACTAACTTTCAAATAAAAATGATTTTTTTTTATGTATTTTGAATTGTTTGATAAAAATGCATCATTTGATAATATTAAATGTATGGGTATAATTATTACATTTGTATTTTGCGTTTTACTTAAAACGCAGTTTTAAAAGTGTATAAGTTTTTTTTATTGTAGTTATGTAGGCAAAAACATATTCTGTATTTACTATTGTTATAATATAAATATTGTTGAGCTTTTCTTTTTTTTTTGCTAGTCACACCTACGCCACAGAGTGGACCACAACACCTTGAAAAAATTAGAAGTAGACCGTGCCATGTAAAAGTCTTTAGACTATAACTGCAGCCCGGCCGTGCGCGGTCAATGCGAAGGAGGGTGTCCGCCTCGCAGAAACCCACCGGTCGCTTTTTTCATACTTATTTTAAATCCCCCCCCTACTGGACATTGCGTCACCACACATCATTACACACACTCACACCCCCATGGGCAGCCTTTTTTGAGCCAATATCATCATCACTACTACATCCAAATTGGAAGACACTCTCTATTCCACCAGATTCCAAAACCGAGCCACCAAAGATCATCACCTCGAAGCCCCGCCTACCGGCCTGCCGCCACTCGTCCAATTGCCAAGCTCCATACAATCCAGCATTAAATGCAACTTAACCAAGACCTGTATAGAACATTTTCTAGCCAGATACGGGTCTGAGGGTTCCCAGAAACCCATGTACCCGAAATTATATCCGTTGATCCAGGGGGTCAGTTCGTCTGGTGTACGATCAAGTAGATCACGCCTGCCTTTATTCAATAAATTCTCATTGTTCTATTCAACCGTTGTATTGCTACCTGTTCTACTCTAAGCATCTTCGTGACAATATACCAATTCCAGATATGTTGACTTATTGCATATACCATTTTCAGATTTGGCGACTTATTGCATAAATCATTCTCAGATTTGGCGACTAATCACATATATCATTTCCAGATTTGGCAACTAAGAAATTAAGGTGCAACCCCCAAAACGAATACACTTGTGATTAACAGAGATAAAAAAGAAACAAAAAAGTGTTCTCTCTATGTGAGAAAGGGAAGGGTGGGTGTGCGATAACAATTTCTTGCCATAATATAAACAATTATCTAGTTTTTCCGAAAATGGAAATAAAAAAAAAAGACTCATGCATGTTGAAAAAAAAATCAATTTATTGTCTTACTGCTAAATATTTTTATAAAGCGATACTTTTAGAAGTGATGATTCGAATTAACATTATAGCAATACTTTTAAAATGTGATGCTATGATTGACACTTAATATGTTACCATATTTTTATTAGCTCGCTTTCTTGTATGTCTGTCCGGGTGGAATTTTGTAATTGGTTTTAAGCTGTGACTTCCCGATAACTAGAGACTTGAAATTTATAGCTCAGAAGTGGATGACAATGCATGAGAATGTGGAAAAAAAGAAGAAAAAATTAAAACTGGAATTTTTTATACTTTTTAATCCGTTATAAAAACAGGGTACATTAAATTTTTTTTAATTTGAACTTTTTCTTCTAAACACACTTTTATTAGTTTGATCTGTATCTATAGAGAGGAAATCTTTGAAATATAACGATACGGGACTCATCCGAGAGAATAAATACCCTTCAGACCCGTTAGTTAATATCCATTGAAGAGCAAGACTAATCCAAGGAGTTAGTAATTCCAGCTCCAACTATCAAACACAAGGATAAATTCAACTATGAATAAATGATAGTTTAAAAAACTAAAAAGAAAACGCTTTCATTGTAGATTGAACTAAAGAATGAAAAATAAATTAGAGTTAAAAAAAAACACGCTTTTATAGTGAATCGAACTAAAAAATAATTCTTAATATAAGAATAAAATGATTAACGCGAAAATTAATGTCATTGGGGTAAAAGCGTGGGGTGCTCTATATCAATTGTTATAATTTCTTACTTATATTCCGAAATGCTGAGTTAGTGTAAAAATGTTGTACAAAGCACCTCACGCTTTTACCCCAATGACATTAATTTTCTCGTTAATCTTTTTATTCTTATATTAAGAATTACTTTTTAGTTCGATTCACTATAAAAGCGTGTTTGTTTTGTTTGTTTTTAAACTATAATCCATTAGAATCCAAAGACAAGGTTTTGAATTTACCTATATGAAGTTCCATTTTCCAAAATTATAAAATTTATTTTTTTAATTATCATGCTCGATGACATTTTATCCATAATATTTCGTTGTTTGGTGTTATTTCAAGTAAAGGATAAATAGCACCTTTCGTATATGGAACCAAAACTTTTCAATAGAAAATCCTGTGATATTTTTCACCTCTTTTAACAAACTTTTCTGATTTGAATGTATGGCATTTTTTATAATAAAAAAGTGGGCCGTGGGTAGCCTTGTGACTAGAGCATCGGACTCCAGACCGGAAGGCCTGGGTTCGATGCCCGATGCCACCAAATGCTCGCTGAGTACAAAACGGAGAACGTGCTCGTTAAATCTGTGGGTCCGAATGGTGTCGCCATCTATCGTGCTGCGTGAGCAAAATCGCACTGTCATCTTCTTGGGGGCTCAAGTAGCCCTTAGGCTAACGACAGGCGTAAAATTCTAGCCCTTAGCCGTGATGAATTTCGTGGACCTTGATCTGATGTTACTGTCGATCAGATGGCATAAGCGACGGCATAATAAAAAATTTCTTAATATTGACTTCGTAGTAGCATGCCACGATCCCCATAATATTTATTATTTCATTAATTGAAACAACCACTATTTTGCGAGGCATTCACCTTATTCCAAAAGCGCACTAGTTGTAGTATAGTCGCCGCTTGCATGAACCATCCCTGCTTCACAGAATATTCTCTACTACCCGGATTTTATCTGCTTTATATCATAATAATAAAAAAGATATTTACTGCATAAAATATTTCTAACATGAATCAAAGTATTTAAAAAAAAAAAGGAATTTATACGTCGTATGTGCACCCCAAAAAATAATTTATAAATAGGGATTCTCTTATGATTGTAAATGGTTTTTAAACCGTTTAGTTAAACTTAAAAGTGATGAGAAAAATGTTTCAAAAGTTTCCATATTTATTAAAAAATCTGGATTTGAGTCATGAATTCATAAAATAATAAAATTAAATAAATTTTCTTATCTAATATAATTTTTTTCTGTTATTTCTATGGGGAAAAGCTTCATTAGAATCTATCATTTATAATCTTTATTATAAATGCAATTTAAAGTCCATAAAACAGAAAAAATTACTAAAAATATTCACGTTTTTATCACATCCTAGGATTAAATTACCTTTTCGGCCTTACTTAAGTTCGATAACTCTATTAGGATTTGTTTTAAATACATATATGAATCCAACATGCTAATTAAATTGTTAAGAATGTCTAATATACAGATAAGCCATAGGATAAAAATTCCGGATTAATTTCTTGGTGTGAAACTTTCCTGTTACTCTAGAAATTAATTATGCTCAAGTACATAACAATACATTGTTAAATTTCATTTCTTATATTTAAAAAAAAATAATAAATTGCCACCGATAAAGGAATATAGACATTATTTTTTACTGTAATTAAAATAGAACAATTGCTTAGAAATTTTTATAACCCACGTTCTCTGATTTTTTTTGTAAAATACGAAAAGATGTATGAATTTTAGTAATTCATTATCCTTTGTTTGCATTAAAACTTTTTAAAAAAATCTAATTTTTAATTTTCTGAAATAATTACCAAGACGCGTATAAAAAAAGAGAACTATTTCAAAATCCTAATAAATGTGATTTATTCTTATTGTGTTATGTCTGTTGCAAAGGTTTATCGAAATAAATACTTACTTCAAAAAGAAATACGAAAAATTATAGCTTTTTATTAAGTTGAACATATTTTCTACTTTATTTTTTTGTTATACATTGGACATTCCCATCTCTGATGCTAGACTAAAATTTTGAATGTAATTACACTTTAAATTGTACAGCTGCAAACGAAGAGAAAATAATAAACTTGAAGTGATAATTTTAAAATCAGAAACCTTATAAGTAAAATTCAAGTAGTTTTCTTCAAATATAAATTTTTAATTCTAGATATGATTTTGCATGAAACCGTTTTATTTGTGAAAAGTATCAAAAATTATTTTCATCTCATTTTATCTCTTTTTAAAATTAATTCAATTTTAAAACAGAGTTTTATTTTAGTTTAATTATTTATCCCTTCAATAGATAAACAAAATCTTATGTATTATGTGATTACTCCTTAAGTTATCAAGCAAATATAAGTAATGTAAATTTCTAAGCGAGTAGTAAGAATTTAAATTGATATGAGATACATAGTAAACGTTCTAGAAAAATACAGATATATGTGTGTCCTTGCTTAAGAATTCAAAATATAATTATACATTTTTGAGTTAAAATATTTTAAACCTGTAGACTCCAAATAAAAAAATTAACCACACATTTTGTTATTTTTAATTTTTCTAATCATAGAAAAAATACTTTTTTTTAAATGAACGTCGTCAGTTTGTAAAAAAGTGCTAAATATATGAAATATATAATCCTTAAATAAAAGTAAATTTTGTTTATACATGTCATAATCAATGTATGTTCATTAGACTCAAAGTAGATTATTGATCTTTCTCTCAAAATAACAATAATGATGAGAATTATAGGTATTTCCAATATTATTATTTTAGTTCTCACTTCATTTGAAAACAATTTTGAAAATAATACGAAAACTAATATGCTTGAAAATAATAGAATAATACACATTCAAGTCGAAGTAATGTAGTGTAAAATATTCTAAAGACTATATTTGTGTAAGATGGAATATATTTTTACTACAATAGGATTGTAAAATATGCAACAAATAAAATGAGATCATGGACTATATTATTAATGTATTAGGTTCGTTGAATTTGTAACAAATACAAATACTTTTGGGAAACACTCTCTGAAAGGCAAACATAACAAATGATAAAGTCTTCCTACAGAATGAATATCCTATATACAAAATACAACACAATGAAAGAATGAACGGAAAATATATACAGGTGATCATAATGCATACGTAAATAAGTAATTTTATTTATAAAAAGATAGTGTCTATACAGTGATGAAAATGTGTGGGAAGCTGAAACACCATTCGCGGCGATGCAAACATCACGGCGATGCAAACTTTTCGAGATTCTGGTTTATTCAGCATGTGGATAGTGTCCTGAGGGATGAAAGTCCTTATGATCTCAACCATTTTTTATTGTTTTTTTCCTATTGAGAGTTGGATCAAGTAAACGATAGGCAATTCTGTCCAAAGTGCACTTTATCGGTGAGAAGGAAGAAAATGGTCATGTGCAAATCCTATTTATCTACGAATGTCATGTACGATCGCTCGTTGTTTTAAAAGTATCGCTTTTCAGCCATTGAATCAAAAGAAGTACAACCCGATTCCTCAACGTATCATCAGACCGTTCACACATCTCCGATGCATGCCAGAAGAGATCTGCTGTCATATCTGTTGACACTCCAAACTAATATGAAACTTCGAAAAGCAGTATGGCGTTCAAAACTTTGGGTAAAATTATAGCTACTTTCCAGACACCTCCAAACGCAACAAAAAGCAGCCATGATTCCTGAATGCCGCATGGTGTCATTTAATTGTCCAAGCGTCTCGGTCCTGACACCATTGCATTCTTACTTATTGGTGGGTTGTCGACAGTCTTTGTAGGGAGAGCTTTCAGTCAGTTCTGAAACCGTTTTTCTACTTCCTCAAAATGGTAAAAATAGTTGATTATGGATTTATCACAACATTCTAGAATTGCGTGGTTCTGTACTTTATGTTGTACTTTTATTTGAACCAGGTTTATCGAGGTGATTCACATTTCGTTTTTCGATCCATTTAGTCCGAATGCTATGTACAGTGGACGCATCTGCTTGCATTTCTACTGAAACACAATGGTAAGAGCCAAGGTATTCTTAAGTTTACAGTTTGATTCCTAGCTAACTCATCTGATTGCCAGAATGATATTTTGTGTCATCACCCAACCATCTCTTACTATACGAGTGGATACAAAACATGTCAAAGTTCTATACTTCTTGAGAAAAAGAGAGCACAGCAACTATACGATCATTCCGATTTCCCTTCCTTTTCATTCGTATGTCATTACCATGAGACGAATTGGCTTTACAGATCTTCTGCATAATTTAATTCTCTGTGAATTTCCTGAATACTCATAGGGCCGAAATTTCCTGGTACTGCATTTTATGTGTGTCATGCAGTGCTTAGTACAGTATTGGAAACTTATTCTATAGGTTCAAAGATAGTCCAAGCTAGTATGAGGAAACATATTAGTTAAGAGTAAATTTTTATGTTGACCCTTTTTTTAGCAGATGCGCATTTGATCTTTTAATTTTTAACGAATTCAGGTGACGAGGATGTAATTTTGTTGCTGCTAATACCACTTGTCTGACAGTGCTAGATCAAGGCTCACGAAGTTTATTGCGACAAAGAACTAGATATACGCCTTTCGGTAGCCGTATCTTTGATCAAGATACAGGTGACAGCATGATTTGGCTCGGTGCTACCCCAATTTTGACGAAGAACACCCTGGAAGTGGTAAGGAGTTTCCCACCCCTCTTCCCCTTTCCACCAACTTCACGAGAGTACTTGTGGCTCGACGACTACTTAAGAGTACCCCCTGCCACAAAGGCACACATTTAAAAAACTACATGCTCTTCCGTGATTCGAACCCAAGCCCTACGATACCACAGTCAACGACACTGACCACTACATTAGAAAGACGGCGGGTGTCATTTTAAATTAGCATATTACTCCCTTATGGATATAAGAGCTTAATGACTGAATTCCACACATTTGAAATGTCATTAATCTGCAGAACCATCTTTTGCTGGAATTATGATTCTAATAAAATTTCAATACAAACTATAGCAGTTGTGATACTTGCTGGAATAACCCTTAGAAAATTACAGGTTTCTTATGAAATATAGCTACTGATATGCTTCATTCAATTTATTTTTAGGAGCTTTTTTAGATTCCAGACCAGAGACTAACATATTAAATGATAGAGGAAATTCTGCAAATTAAAAAGTGAAAATTCATTAATCTTTGCTTTTTGTATTCCATTTATAAAGCGTAATTGGATCGGAAATCTTTTATTTCATTCCAGAACGAATTCGGTAAAAAGTTGGGAAAATAAATAAAACTACACGTAATCTATAAAAAAGGATTAAATTATTTCAGCTATGTACTTCCTGATTAGAAAGTGCAATTAAAATGATTTGTCGTAGTATTCATCGTTTTCTTTATATTTATTTAAGCAATTTTTACCGAAAAATTTATTGGTACTTTATTTTTCTAGCCTCAAAATCGATTCCAGACTGCTCTCATTTCTCTTTAAAATATATTTTGCTGTATTTTTCAAAATAACTTTGTACTTCTTTTTCTATACTCGTACATTTTAAAATCTCAATCGAAAGAATGGTGCACTAAAAGTGTGTTTGGGCATAAAAAAAATATCTTCGCTTAAAAGTTCCATTTAAAATAAAACTAAATTAAGAAAGATAAATATTTTACCAAAAGGGATTAAAAATCTTTAAAAATGTTCACATTAAAGAAAATAACTTGAGAAACTGTACTAGAATATTATTATCTTTAACCGTATATTTTAAAACTAATTAAGAAATAAGTTTAGTTTTTAATTGAAATTTATTTGAAAGAAATAGAATACTTTAACAGGTATTGCGAGAGAAATTTTATAAAATGAATGCAAGCATTCGCTAAAAAATAAGAAATACGTTTAAATTCATTTAATTAATAAAAAAAAAACTCCCCACCCCCCAAAGTTTAATGGAAATAATTTTAAAATAATAGCTATAAAAATACCCAAATATATATATATATATATATATATATATATATATATATATATCATTCGTAATAAATTTGTTGTGTGAGTTTAAAAATTGTTTTATTTTTTCTTCTTTATTAAAGTTATAATTTATGAATTTAAATACAGTTAAACTTTTGTCGTGAAATGACTAAATAATTCAAACATAATGATTTAATAGGCAGGAATTTCTGGAACGTTCAAAAACAAATCACCCATTTACAACAAAAAGCAAAATTGCTTTCATATTGTAAGAGCCTATTTCTATGCCCCCAAACGCATCCCCAGTAACCACAGCCAACGCAGATTGTAACATGAACCGCTTATGCATGATCAAATACACACCTTTGCTGGAAAACTGTTTTACGCATTTACACATTATAACTAATATCCAAAGCAATCGTGGGATATCAGTGAAGATCTGGATCCTGAAATTGTTCTATTTGTTTAACGCACTCCTGAATTTGTATTCCAACAGAAGAATTTTCGTCTCCATTTTCAAGCCATCTTTTCAGTACAACTTCTGTCTGCCTATTAATTGAGTATTTTGCGTATCGAATGCGTTTGGATTTAGTTCGGTCTGTGTCTCACTCATGATGCTATTACTGCAGGTGTTAAAAATAAAATTAGAGTTCCAAAGAAGTAATCTTAAATGTTTTTTTTTATAAGAACAGATTCAAAATCTATTTTACTTGATGCTGGTCATATAGAACTTATTGTAGGACTGAGACATCACGAAATGCTTATTATCGACTATTAAATATGTTATTTTTACTTTGCTTTACCTACAAGCCAGCGTTTCTCAAACTGTGGGGCGTGTCTCCTTGGCAGGCGGTGATAACGCAAAGAGGGGAGTTTGAGCATATTGAACAGTTGGACATTAAAGATTTAAAATAACTATAAATTTATTGAAAGGAAGAAAAACAAAATACATTCTGACGTAACAAAAAATAAAATACACATTCACACACTGATATTAGATACCTATAAATGTATCAGTACGGCAAAAAGTATTTTATTATTGATTCATACTCATGTAAAAACAGGTAATTACTAGCGACTTCCATGGGCTTTCCATATCAAAATTTTTATACAAAATGTAATACTTCTCTTGATAATTTGTGCACTTTATAATTAAAGTCGCATCATTGCCTTAGCGTTGAAGTACATTGTTATTACATGGAGTTGGAGGAGGGAGGGATGAAAATTATGGTTGAAAATTGAGTCGCAAATATTGAAAGTTTGAGAAGCACTGATATAAGCTGATATAAAATGTGGGAACTTACTGTACAATTTGTTTTGTTAATATAATGAATACAGGCCCTCTTGAAGGAATATAGGTCTGTTATTTGAATGAATACCGGTCTTTTGTAGAATAAATTATTCCTTTTATTTCTTATGCTTTCTGAGTGGTATTGCAATTCCTACAAAACTAGATTTTGTAAGAGATTATTTCCACTTGTTAAATTATTCCATGAAAATATAAAAAATATTTTTACCTAACATTTCCCAAAATAATAAGTTTTTATAATTGAAGATTCCATTTTATAAGAACTTGTGATAAGATTTTCAGCTTAATTATGATCTTATTCACTCCCTCTCTATATATAACTTAAAGAGCCACCTACATTATAACCATCTTTTTTAAGGAGAGTTGGTACTCCTTATACTGACAATGTTAAATTCAGCTCTTTTATGTACATTTTTTCAGAAACTGTAAAATATAAAACTTTAAATTTTGTCTATATATTAATTATACTTTTATATTTATACTGAAGTGAGATTTTTCTAACATATTGTTTGGTTTTTCAAAAATATACTTTTACGTAACATCACCATAAACTTTTAAATACAGTTATTTCTTATTACGATATATGGTATGTCGCCAAATAATTTGGGAATATCTCAAAAGGCTCCCTTCAGTATATATAATTACATATCAGTAATATCAGGAGAAAATTGCAGGTACATTCATACAGTAGATTCTGAAAAAAAAGGGACACGCAGTTTTTAAAACACCGTTTTGAGAAAATTTCATTTTTAATATAAAATGTCACTTCATCGTAAAAATTATGAATTACAACATGGATTTGTTTAGAGACATTTGTTAGAAGACATTTTTGTTTCCTATTTGTCTTAAATTGCAAAGAAAATATAAACATTGCATTTTTCAGTTTTTGGCCAAACGAGATATTTACATAAATTTCCTCAAATTATGTATAAATCTTTGAAGAATTTTCAGCTTTCATGCATTACTTACATCAAAATTGATCATAAAGCATTACACATATAATGTGAAAATGCATCAATATGGTTTTGCTATGAATTTGTGATTGCATTGGGGATTACATTATGATATACGACATTTAGACAGTTTTCATTAGGGCTTTGTATGATCACATGCAAACACAGTTTCTAAAAGTTTCAAAATTCAAAAGTTTCTCAAATTGTACAAATGGTTTCTAAAACAACCAAAATAAAACCACTTTTATGTTTTTAACCATGAAATTTATGTATTTTTATGTATATAACAAGCTTCGGGTGCAACGACAAATGTCATCTCATTTGAGCTATATTTATGTACCTTTCATTGAGAAACTTTTGAACGCTTGTCTGTGCAATAAATATACATTTATATTTACAAAAAAGTCAGATTTTTTCAAAAACGGACTTTACAGAACATTGCTATGCATTTAGTCAAAATTGTCATCTTTTGTCACGGCATGTGCTTTTTAGCTAAATGCTTTTGTAGTATTTCCAAAATCTTACTTCAGAATGCATAAGTGTACATAAGGAATATGTAATGTAAACTTGCAGTGTATTCATACAGCAAATTAAGAAAAATTTCATTTTTTAAATACAATTTTAAAAATGTAACTTTTAGGAAACAGTAATTTTTGTACGTAATCTTATCAAAAATCCTGCCCTATTTTTGCCTAATTTTTTAAAAATATTATCTCCTTCCTTTATTTTTAGACTTTTTTCTTTTATTTCTTTTTGGAATATGCAGAAATGCACATATTATCTTCATTATTACACAGATTTCCATATAGAGACATTTTATGCCATTTACAGCTTATTCACCAAGTACTACACACTACTTTTGATGCATTTTTTAAAATTTTGATGTATTACCAGCATAAAAGGACAAACCACATCATAAACATAAAGTGAAAATTCTTTAAACCGATATAGTACTATTTTCACAATTTTTTTTATTTTTAATATTTGATATTTGGTTTTAATTGTATTTTATAAAAGTTAATATATAATAGTAATTCCATACAAAATTTTTTTTAATTTGCTGCAAAATGTTTGTAAAATTTTAATTTTTTAAACTTTTAAAACATTTTTTAAATTCCTAAGGCTTTATTAAATGTGCCTCTTTCCTTTCAAAAATTCTTTTCCATGTACCTTATAATATATTACATAAAATGTGCATGGGTTTTTTTCGGCTGCTGCTCTTTAATTTTTTATTAATTTTTTTATAGTTAAACTTGCAAAAATTCTAAAAAAAAACATTAATTTTGATTTTGAAATTTTTTAGAAGAAGTCCTTAACATGTTAGAGCTAATTCCATGCACAGTTTTACAAAATATACATTTCCGAAAATGTATAAAAAATTTCAAATCCATACTTTTATTATCAAAAAAGCCTTAGGGTTTTAAATAATAGTACATGTACAAAAATTCAACATGGAGAAATATGAGTTTGAAGTTTTCATTTCATGAATAGCATGATATAATATTCATAGAATAGTCTGAAACTTTTATAAAAAATTAATTAGCTTATTTAAAACTGCTTACCATAAAAAATTGCACAAATATAGAACAATTAAATAGTATACTGCCATAATGAATATATAGAAGAAAATGAATGAAAGATCAATATTTTATAAAACTTTATTTTAATGATTATAAAAAAATGAATACACACACTTCAGAGCTAATTCCATGCCAAGAGCTAATGCACAAAATGTACAAAGATGTTTATGCCATTTTTTATTTCCATGATTTTAAAAGCCTTCGCATGCCAAATATTGTAGACGAATGAGAGAAAAATCAAATAACAATTTATAGGTAAAATATATCAAAATCTAAGAACTGCATTCGTTTAAATAAATATCTTAAAATATTTTAATAATAAAAGTGTTGAATTTTATACACATGGGACACATATATATATATATCAACAAAAACAAGTACATAAAAATTGGAGAGTTTTTCTATTCTTGCGAATTACATTTTTAATTATCTGATTTATCAAAATCAGATTTAGTATTTGTGATTCGGAAGAATCCATTTTGAAGATTTAATTTTATTCATCATGATATCATAAAAAGCACGCATAACTTATTAATCTTGACCAAATCCATTTGCTCCCCCCCCCCCCCATTAAGCAATACACAAACTAGAATTTTTGCATGAATTGCACAATTCTTTTTTGAAATGATTTGTTACTGCATATATAAAGTCAGTCTCATTTACGCGCGGTAGAAAAATAATTAATTCATTTTTTATCAGGCTCTTTTCTAGCAGATAAACTGCACTGTGGGCGTGGTAGTTGCTGACCAGCATCATATATTGCTCCATAACTTGATAAAAAAGAAGGTAAAGCTTTGAAATTTTGCAGGCATGTTTATAAAGATTCGTGGTATCAAATAAGCCAATAAAAAATTTCGATAGTTTGATTATTTTTAGGGTACCATATCACCTTAATGCATATATTTTTTCTTCAAAGAAGAAAACTCACATTCAAATTGTAAATTTTCCTGTCTTTTGTTCATGATTTCTTTGCATTATTATTGTTCGATTAGCAAATACGTTCATTAAATTCTACGAAATACATGCAAACTTCGCTTCAAAAACATATAAGCAGACTTCACAGTTATAATTGCAGTTAATCTACAGTTAATTGTGCATGATTAAATGAAATAATGTACAGACTTTGCAACTGCTTCCCAGATTTAAAAGGCCAATATTTACACTATTTTTTGTCAAAAAGTAGGCGTGGCTTGCCAGCTCATTATATTTTAAAAGTCATTTTGACTTTTAAAAGTCACTTGATTTTAGAAATTTCGAAATCTGAAAATTCATATTCGGAAGATTTTTATATTTTCTCTTGACTTCTTTTAACACGAAGTAGGACCACCTTTCTCACTCAAAACCGAAAATAGTTGGTTAAGTCATTGATACGACAAGTTGCTAATAGGTATTCTGAAGTACCTGTCACAAGGCTCTCATCAACTTGTCTTGTAAATACCCACCCATTGTGAGGTAGTAGATCGGCAGCTCGAATTATATTTTTCAAGAAGATCCACAAATGTCGGATTAGATTCCTGTCCGTTGCATTCTAAAGACAAGACATGATTTGAAATTTACCAGAATGTTTCCCTAGGAACTTTCTAACGATTCACCACTCATGACAAGGTACATTATCCTGTGGCTAAATGCCCTCACCTGTTGTTGCTTGAAGGGGTAAATCTAATATTTAAAGATGTTTACGTAGTCCATTAACATCAAATAATTTTATACGGAGTTGATGGATTCCAATGTGATCTATCAACACATCACACACACCAAAATACCAATGTGGCCCCCCTTGTATTCGGCCAATTGTGTACCTGTATTCCAAGGCTTCCATTGGAAATGTTCGTATTGGCCTTCACCTATCGGGTGTGATTGATCAGCAGACGTAATTCATTGGATCAGGCGACTTAATTCTATTCTTTATGGCTAAAGGCCCATATTCCATAGCCCCTGACAGACGGACAGATGCTACAACATGCACTGCAGGCCACAAAAATACAACACCCTGAAGGAAATTTTCAAACCATGAGAAATTTCATTCATGTGTTGGTGGCGATAAAACATGAAATCGTTAGCATTAGAGCGCAGACGCACATCAAGGGCGACCGTAGCGCCATCCGCAAGCGCTATATAAAAGGGGAGAACACATTGGTGGTTTGAAGTACGGCAATTATTTTTCACTGAGTTTTTTTTTTTTTTTTTTGCGTAAGCTGTTTACCTATCTTTTGTGAAAGAAATCGAGCATCTTTTGACTAAGTTTCCGAATTAGACCGAGGAAGTATAGTAGCTTATAGGAATTGTGGAGTATCCTTCTGAGAAATCAACGTGTTGGACGATACCAAGCAACAGTGATGTGGATCTGTCATCGCTGGATGTAGGAGAAAACGACGGATCGACGGTGCCGATTGCATCTATCTCGTTGCATCACTGCCTGTGATGACAAAAGGATTGTGGGCATGGCAGTGATGGATCCCGCAGCCATATCACGAACCATTGCACAACAGATTCAGTCTGTTACGCATCATTCGGTGTCTACTCATACCATTCGATGCCATTTGCAGCCGAGTGGAATGCCCGCAAGACGTCCTCTGTTTCGTTTACTATTGACTACAACGACTGGCCCGAGATACACTCCCCGCTGCTACACCAGATAAATGTTGGGAATATATGGGAGCCACATTGACTGCTATGCTCCAAGGATACATCCAAAGCGTCTTTTCTTCTATGTTGAAGCGTGTGGTAGCGGCTCTAGCCAACAATGGTGACTACACTAACTATTTATTTTATCATCATCCACATGTCACAAGAGGCTGTGATTTTAATCGTTTGTACAATATATTATCTGCCAAATAAATTTCTCTATGCTATCTTTTGGCTTTTCTTGATGTTGCATTTTGTGTGGCCCGCAGTGTATTATAATGCTGGAAGAGGATACACTCAAATACTGGAATTATTTAAGCAGTTTTAAACCTTATGTCATAAACAACATTTAGCTTTTTTATGATTATTTTCATATTTATTTAAATAACCATTATTGAAAGAGGTTTATTCTTAATCAGTGTTGTATAAATTTGTTATATGAACGAAACATTTTAGAGTTTCTTCAGTGAAAAAAATTAGAATACTTCAGAAGTTCACAAGAATTCAATTTAGACATTCTAGTGAAAACATGGAATCTGCAACCCATACTGAATACATAAGAATTGAAACAAAAATCGAAATTATTTCTTCTCCAAAATATTTCTCTTCTGTAGCACTCTTATTGAATTTGGAAGCGACTAAACCAGCTAGGCAATGAAATATTTTCTAAAAGAATCCTTGACATTGTTTTCGACACTCTTGTCTTGACACGTTTCTGTTTTGATCAATACACTTTGATTTCTCTCTGTTTTTTTTCTTTGCTTGGGTAAAGATACAGCGAAGATGAACAAAAATTACCGAATTTTCTACTCAACGTCTTAGTGAAATAGTTTCACATCGTAAATTTTTCCTCTTGACAAAATAATATTTCAATTTTTACTTTACGTTGCATAGTTAGAAAATTTCCTGCATGTATTTTCAGTGACCTTTAGTGAAGTGGATGCAAATATACACTGGTGTAAGATATTAAGAGAATTTTCAGACTTGATCGATTATCTCTAGAACTTCTGGACCGATTTTAATGAAATTTGGTATGTGCGTACATTGATACAATACAAAATAAATAACGGTTCAACAATTACAATACACATGCATGATCGTGCTTGACACTCGATGGAGTTGGAAGGTATGAAACAGCGGTTGCAGAGTAAACAAAAGAAATGGGTTAATAGGGGGTATAGCCAGCCCCCTCTTACAGCTATACAGGCCTCGCAGCGTGATCTCATACTTGAAATAAAGCAGTTTATCAGTTCTTGTGGCAATTGGTCCCACTCGTTCAGAATACTGTTTTTATTTACTGGATCGTTCTCGGAACGTGGATGCGAGTTGCAGTTTCCCTCCCCAGATCATTTCAGATATGCTCTATAGGGTTGAGGTCTGAAGACCTGGCTAGCCAATCCATACGGCGAATATCCTCACTCTCGACCGTCGTCGACCAGAAGAGATCTATATGGGCTCGTGTTATCGTTCATTAAAATGATCTCGGGGCCACATGCACCCTGAAAAGGCGAACATAGGACTCCAAGACCTCATCCCTATACTTCACACAAGTCACAAATCCTCTTTCAACATAATGTCTGTCCAGAACATTAAACTTCCCCCACCATAATTGTCAATTTCTCGGACATTGAAGGGTAGGTAGTGGTTAGTTTGAAGGGTAGTAGGTAGGTTTCCTGGTTCTATCCATATGAACGTACGACGAGAATCGTTTAGGCTGAAAGGGGACTCATCGGTGAACAGAACGGTCGCTCATTGATCCGTACTCCAATCTCTATGCTATCTGCACCATGCTAAACGGACTCTCCTGTTCATAGACGTGACCCGGACGCAAACAGCAGGTCTTTTGCCAAAAAACCTTCTCTCATAAAGTCTTTTTGAAACAGTCAGCCTTGATACACGAGTTCCTGTGGCTGCATACAAGTAACAAGAGAACTGAGAATCTGTAGCTCATCTGCTATGCCTCGCTATAATGGACAAATGGTGATTTTCTCTGGCCATCGTGGCTCTAGGACGACCTGGCTCAGGCTTACTCAAGTCCTGTTATCTTATGACTTGAGAAAATAACATACTTGTTATTTTCTCATTTCACACTTTAAAAACAAATAACATATTTTATATTTTTCGTATTTTTTTGTTAAATGTATAAATAAGTGTAAGTGTTGGAGTTTTTTGCACATTCTTATTTACTTTTAATCCTACTTTCAATTAAAAAGTAGCTTGCTTTTAAATTTTTAGAAATTTCAATGGTTTTCCTGGAATTCAAGAAATGACCAGCACTTTTCCGGGATTTCCCGGAAATAGAAAAAACTGGGAATCAGAAACCTAAATCGCAGCATCATGAAGGAGAATGATATAAATCTCAAATTCTCATGAAAGCAAAAAGAGGTTGGGGTATGCAAATGATTCGTACTCAAACGCAGGCAAAAAAATGACAGCTTATACTAAGTATAAAAAGAAATCGCTGTTCAACATTAGTTGAGTGTCATATTATCCCATGTTAAAAAGAGAGGAAGTATAAGTAGAAGCGACTATATACCAGCCCATGTCGAAATGCGATAGAGAAAATTTAATCTTGTGAGTATTTGCTGTTATATATTCACGAAATTGCTACTGCGCATGACAATACATCACACAGGCTCGCTGTCGAGCGACTAAAAGGGATACAGACGTCAGGTCATCTTTTTGTACAAGTTTCGTTCCAGCGTGCAGCAACATCATGGACGTATCCAGACCAGGATGTAACGAGGGCAATGAACGCTATCTGCTTGCATTCAATATCGTATTAAAAGCTTATCTCCTGGTGTGTTAGTAAGGGAATTAATTCATTGGTTATTTGACACACCAAGTCTGAGGTAATCTCAATAGCCGCATTATATTTCTGAGATCTTAAGGGTGGTGACTGTACCCTGTTTTTAAGACCGTAGAATCTTCATCTTTCAACAAGGTAAAGCAAGGTCTATCGTGTTCTAAATTATCCTGACTCATAGGATGTTGGATCACTGTCCTGGACAAAATTTTCTCCATATATCACATCCAAGGAAAACAACTGGTCAAAATTGTGTAATAAACTGGGTCCTCACTACTCTTAAACCTCTACGATTGAAGAAATGTGGCATAAACGTAAAGAGCAGCATTGGATGACTTGTTTCTGTCCATCATTCAAGCCCGTTCGACTCGATGTGTGACGACATAAGAGCTTTATTAGCTACCAGAGGCAAAAGCTGTGTGTATTTTCTTCGGATATTGAAATATATACCCAGAAATTATTTACAAATCTAATCACATTTCTTCCTATTATGCTGTGTTTATTTGCGTGGAATTACACTGCTAGACACGCAAATGCAACACTAAGAAAAACAAGAGATAGCACAACAAAATTTATTTTGTAGATAACATGATGACCAAGTACCAAATCATTAAATTTATGGACTTCTGTGAAGTGTGGTTCCTGCCAGAAACAGTAGCCAGAGTTGCCACCATTGTTGGAGATCACCGCTACCACACGCATCGGCATTGATTCAAAAAGACTTTGGATGTGTTCTTGGGTTAAAGTAGACCAAGCAACTTCCACACGTTGCCAAAGTTGATCTGGTGTGGCAGCTGAGGGTGTAATCTGAGTGAATCGTTGAGCAACCATGGGCAACTTGTTTTCTATCGGCGAAAGATCCGGAGAGCAAGCCGGCCATGGAAGCAAATCAATCTGGTGATTGACGAAGAACTTTTGGACAATGCGTGCCACGCGTGGTCACGCATTATCCTGTTGAAATATGGCTGTGGAGAACCTCTGAAGGAAAGGAAGGACAACACCTTGGAGATGTAGCGCTGGCTGTTTAAAGTACCGGCAATGCTTACTAGAGGAGTGTGAAAGTGATATCCAATACCGCCCCATACCATAGTACCCTCTGCAGGACCAGTGTGGCGGTGCATAACACAGCTGTTCAACATCCTCTCTCCACGGTGGCTCCAGACTCGAATCCGACCATCGTGGTGTTGCAGACAAATGCGTGACTCGTCAGTAAAGACCACTTCATTCCATTCTGCCGCCCACATCCTTCTTTCATCGCACCATTGGCGGCGGAGATGTCTGTGGTTCTGCGTCAAGGGTAGTCCAAGCAATGGACGTCTTGCGGACAGACCACTCTGCTGTAAACGGCGTCGAATGGTACGCGCAGACACTGAATGATGCGTTACAGACTCAATGTGCTGTGCTATGGTTCGTGATGTGACTGAGCGATCCGTTACTGTCCTGCACACAATTTGCCTGTCCTCACGTGAAGTGGTGCACTGAAGTGGATGCGATTGACCACGGCGGTCGTCGTACCCTCCTGCATCCAACGGTCACATATCCGCATTTACAGTTGTTTGGTTTCGTCCAACACGACTACCGATTTCCCTGAAAGATAATCCACAACCTCGGTAGGCCACTATCCTTCCTCTGTCGAACTCGGATACTTGATCAAAAGCTGATCGCTGTTTTCTACGAGACATAACTGATCGGCTTTTGAAAAAAACCACAAGAAGAACACAATTGCCGAACTTGAAATCGTTGAAATCTCCAAGCCTTAAATAGCGCTTTGAGGTGGCACCAGAGGCGTACGTGATGCGTGTGTGCGCTGAAATTCTAATCATTTGCATATCTCACCTCCGCTAATGCATGTTTTAAATTTCATGTTATTTGCGTGCTTCCTTCAGGGTGTTGCATTTACGTTGGCCAGCAGTGTAGTAAAGTTTTGTTACTAGTTTTTCTTCATGGTGTTGCAAATTTCATGGTAGGTTATGTGTCGCAAGAAACATTTTTAACTATCACTAGGTTGTAGTTATCTCCTACCCACCTAACGGTGGACCAGCCCACGTTGTAAAAATTACACAACTGTTCATACTCATTGCTCAAATTGTAAAAGTGTAATTTACATGTATTATGTGTTCTATTTATTTATTTTTCCCCTCAAAATTCTTTCATAACCCCCTCTACAGTAAAATTCCTCACTGAAGCTGAATTACTAATAAGTCTTCTTATGAGAAAACGCCTTTCTTCTTAAGTAACAATTCCAGTCCAAGCAATCGTTGTGATATTCTTTTGCTAGAGCTTACTACTGTACTACAACAACCGTATTCACGCCATTATATGAAACGAAGCACGTGGTTGCCAATTCATCGTGTACGATACATGCGAAATCGGGATTGCCAACTTGACGAATTATTTTAAACGCTGGCATTGTTGTAATAGTATGTAATAAATTTGTAGTAACATCACGAAAAACTTTTTTATAGAGAAAGATATATCATTTTCACCCATCTAATTCACTTTCACGTGGGATAAATTATTAATATAATTTAAACATCTTCACCATAGATCCCTTTTCACATTTTTATTATTCCCATATATTTGTATCTCGGGGATTACTGAAAAACCAAGCAAAGCTAGCTTGTAACACTTAATAACAGTTTGAAACTGCATGCGTAAATAAGTATTATTGCATGAAATATATGTGTCGCAAAATCCAAAAATTGTCTTCGTAAGAAAATGTCTGCAGACATGTAATAAACCTAGGTATTTTCCATATATACAATGCATATCTTATTTATGTTGTTTTTGCCAATGCCACCTGTCTCACGTAGTCAGAACGAGGCCCACGAAATTCATCATGGAATCGGGCTAGATTGTACGCCTGTCGTTAGCCGTAGCTTTGAGAAAGTACAGTACGATTTGGCTTGGAAGATGAAGGGGATGTCCTCTCTCGAAATTGGGGTGGGAACGAGCTAATTCATAAATGTCAACTGTGTGAAGCTCAAACCAACGGCTGTGACCCTTTGCCGTGATGAATTTCTTGGGTCTCAATCTGGCCTTTGCCAATCAGGTAGTTTTAGCAACATAAAAATCAGGAATAAATTTCCTTTTTAGATTTTTAAAAAATATTATCAATATTCAAGTTAAGAAAATATTAAAATTTTTCCTTAAAAAAAAGTGATTTAAATATGCTCACTATATATTTTCATTTGTTTTTGAAACATGTGCATACTAATTTGCCCTATTCTACAAGAAAATGAAAAAGTAAGTTTTGAATAAATTTTTAATTAGACACATTTTGGCGACTAACTGCTTAATTTCAAGGTCGGATCAAGTGCCGATAGTGATACCTAGGTGAAATTCCACTCTCTATAGCTTTTACATTTATTTAAAATTTTAAAAAATTTTAAAAGTTCATTATCTGCAACTAAAAGCAAGATCAGTAAGGTATATAAAACTCAAGCATGAACTGGATTTTAACATATTAAATTTAAAACCATGATCGCAGTGTCGCAATTAAAGACTGACTAGGACTGAAGGACTAAAGACTGACAATGACTAACTAGGTTTGAACAAAATGATTCAAACTACTAAGCTGTAGTGCCAACAATAAATCATGTTTATCAATAGAAAATATAGCTGAAATTGTGATCTACTACTTTTAACATTTGAAAGTAAAAAAAAAAAAAAAAGAGAAACAAAATCCTAACTGGAAGAAAAGTTTTCCAAATAGGAGTTAAATTTCTCAAACAGAGGATAACAAGTGGAGACTATTCGACCCAAACAAGGATTACTTTTCAATTAAATTCGTCAGATCACGTTTCTGTGGGCTATCAGATAAGCAGATAGAATCTACTTACATTGTGCTTCGTCCCTCAATCTGCACTGAAATAGATTGTACGGCGATAATCAAAGACCCTCTTTTCGACTACGTGTACTGTATGCAAATCATCGTCTTCCGCACTTTCTGTCAGTCGTTAAGTATACGCGTTTTGCTTCTAACACAAGCATTATCTACCTCATTCTTTTGGAATAATAGGAATAGAACATTTGACTATCGAAACGTTTCTGAGGCACAAAAATTGCAGAATGTGTAAGACAACAATTAGCTTTGTATAATAAAGAATGAATGGTGAGATTTAAATTATGGAAATAATGAGTAATGAAGGAGAGCTATCATACAAAGTTATTTGTGAAGTTGTACTTGCTATTAAATAATAACTGTGTATATCGTATAGTAAGTATGTAAGAGGTATAGTAAACACATGGAATCTTAGCGTAATGTGCTTATGTACTATTAACATGTAGGTCCTTTTTAGAAGTAGCAATTTGTACTTGTTAAAGCAGCGTTCTGGATAATCATGTGATTATGTTTGACATTCAAATTTTTTACATCATAGGAGAAACCCGAAAATAATTTAAATATAGTATTTTGCAGGATAGGTTATTCCGAAGGTGCTGTGAATGATGCAAAAACTCGAATCCACGATTTTAAGGCTGCGGAATTTAATCTATTGATGCTTTTCTGAAATAATAATTAAAAAAATTTCAAATAAAATTGTAACCAAAAATTAAATAAATAAAAAAATATTTATCTTTTAATATTTTATGTATTTTTGTTTTATTAGAATAGTTTTAATTTTCACGTTGCAAGAATTCTCTTTTTTTAAATATACATGCATTGAGATGCAAATAAATGATTATAATTACTTTTTGTGAAACGTTTCATGTTTATAATGATTTATATTGAAATTCAATGCAATTAATAATAATGGAATCGTGAAAAAAATATAATTTATAGACAAAAAAGTTGTTTACATACGAATATGAATAAAAAATAAATCATTAGTCACGCATGTATAAACAAAAGTAATTTGATTCGAACTTGACAAATAATAATGAAATTGCAGTTTGAATCTTTATATAATTTAGGTAAAGAGCAATCTAAAATGTTATTTGTTTTTCTACTATGTTTATTAAAATATTTTTAAATAACTTTTATCTCTCAATACAGTGTATTTTAAAAATTATATATATTTGAACAGCTTTTTATATAAAAAAAATTCAACTTAGTTTTTTCCAAGTACGTTTGGTATATGAATGCAATATTTAAAAAAAAGGAGTATTCATATTAACAAAAACTGAATAAATTTTTTTAAAGATAACTAAAAAGAATGATTGATGATTGAATTTGTAATTATATTAGTATTCAATATTCTGTATTTCTATGAAGACAAAAATTTCAAAAATTTACTGTTACATTCTGTATAATTTTATTTCATTCTATCTATTTGTATATTTTTATATTTATTCTAATGAGACTTTCATTTCGCGAAATCTTTTTTTGTTCAGATAAAAAACAAAATCAAAGTGAACTGAATTTCTTAGCTATAAGAAAGGGGGAAAATACTATAACAATAACATAAAGAATTACAATCTAAGGAGGAAAATAATTACAATTTCGCTCGTACTATTTGAAGAAATAATTATTGGGATACATATAATCAGAATTGGGTTCAGACAATCATTCGTGAATTTTATTTGAATACACACACACACACATTTAATTTTATATCACGCTCTTGAACTCGTGATTAATGTTTACTTATTACACCTTGTGACGGGTCTTATTCGCGTTCTTTCTTTAATCCTCTGGGAGAAATACTTCTTTAACTGCTGTTTGAGTTTTAAACTGCCTTCCGCATAAAGAACTTGAATTTATGCTAATTTCAGTGCTATTTAAACCCTAGCAATATGAATGGCGTAATTAGTCATTACTCTGTTATTAAAGCGAAATTAGCAAAGTGTCTTTCAGAAACCTTGCTGAAAGAGAAAAATTGTAGACTGGATTATAATCTACCAGGAGAAATCTGAGAAGGGTTCTTCTATCGCAGAGTTTCCCAAAATTTTGTCTCGTAGACCCCTTACCATGTTTTTGTATCCGGGTAGACCCCTGTTAACTCAACATTGAATTTTTGCAAATTCAACAACTTAAGTCTTTTAGATAGCTGGTATAGAGCTAATTTCTGTAAAATATTAAATTTTTTAACAGTAGTGAATTGTATTGTGAAAAACTTAACAAAAAAATACATCTAAATTTTAAATGTGCATTAATTGAATTAATATTTAGAAAAAACCTGTCACATGAAATAACTGAACAACAAACAAATGTTTTTAATGGGATGGCCAAATATGATGTTTTTGACAAATTTTGAACATTTGACATCTATTTTGTTCGGTTGAATCCTTTATCTTCTTAGGTAGTGACGTCCTGTCTTTTTTTTTAATGAAGATTGGCATCAGCGCTGAAATTCCTTTTCACAAAGAAAAACAATTAAAAGCTTCATCACGGTGTTCGATAATTCGCGATAAATAGATGTGTTTATATTATAATAAATATTACGTAAGTGAATAAGTAACAACCCTGTGTGTATGGAATATTTATTCCATTCATTGAAAGTTAAAATTAAATTTACCAATTGGTTAATGAGAGTCACAATCGTAAGACTCCATTTGCATCTCATGAACCCCCAATTATTTTTCCTGCAGAAGTAGACTCCTTGCAGACCGTCGTAGACCCCTTTGGGTCTATACAGATTACTTGGGGAATCACTATTCTATCGGATCACACCCAAATAAGTGTTTATTTGTCTTACGAACTTAAAATATTTTTCTAAATCGATTGCTCTCTCTGTTTATAATCTTGATTTTTCTTAAATTAATTGAACCGAAATAAAAGTGATTATCTTTATAACAATGTATGTTGATTTGGTGTCCCAAACTACTCTTGCAGCAGTAGGGAGGACGCGACAACCTCACTAACTGAAACTTTACTTTGCATTTGTTTTTAATAGCTAAAAATAACTGTTAATTTTCGGCCAGTATCTTGAATCTTTTTTCTATTCATGGGTCTTTTATTGACTACTTCCTTATCAAATAGTGTCATAAATAGTACGTGCTTAAATGCACACACACACACTAAGCATAGATAAAACAATAATTAATTTCTTTTAATGATAGCAGAAGTATCCAAAATGTTGGTTCATGCATGGGAAAATTTTACACTATATTGCTTGATACTTTTTTCTATAACATGACAATTTTACATTTATTAAGAACGCAATAAAATAATTATAGTAAATATTTTTAAAAAGAGTACTAATGTTAAATGTAACAAGCACATTTTGATATATATTTTTGGTTATATGTAACAGTATATCCCATTATTTTGATTCATGACAAGAATTTATGGGAAATTTTCCTATTTAAGCATAATAAAGTGCTGTTTTAAAGAGTAAGTTATTTCCTGTTAAAGTATTATTCTGATTCATGATTATGAAAGAGGCAAATATTATTGAACGTTGACAAACACACTGCTGGCAACACAAAATGCAATACCCTGAATGAAGCATTTAAATCATGTAAAATTTATATCATGCATTGACGGTAATGAAACATGCAAATCATTTGCATTGTATCACAGACGCACATCGCAGGGGACCGTAGCGCCACGAACAAGCACTACATAAGGGGAACCAGATTGGTGATTTGAAGTACGACAATTGTTTTTTTTCGTGCGTGTTTTTTGCTTAAACTGTTTACCTATGCCTTCTGGAAGACATCTATTGTCTTTCGACTAAGATTCTAAATTCGACAGAGGAAGAACAGTGGCCTATAAAGATTGCGGATTATCTTTCAGAGAGTTGCCGATATCAAGCAAATGTGATGCGTATCTGTAATCGCTGGTTGCAGGAGAAAATGACGAACTGACGGGGCCGATCGCACTTACCTCGTTGTACCTCTGCCTGAGATGACAGGTGGATTTTGCGCAAGGCAGTGATGGATCGCACAACCATATCGCGAACCATAGTACAACAGATCCAGTCTCCAATGCATCATTCGGTGTCCACTCGTACCATTCAAGACCATTTACAGCAGAGTGAAATGTCCGCAAGGTATCTATTGCTTCGTTTACACATCACTGAGAATCACAAGCGTTTATGCCACCAATGGTGCGATGAACGGTGGACATGTACAGCGGAATGGAACGATATTGTGTTCAATGACTAAACCCGCTTCTGCCAGCAACATTACGGTGGTCGAATTCGAGTTTGGAGATACCGTGGTGAGAGGCTGCTGAACTGTTGCGTTTTGCATTGCCACACTGGTCCTGCTCTTGGTATCATGGCTTGGGATGGTATTGGATTTCATTGCTGCGCCCCTTTAGTACGCATTACCGGTACACCGAACACCCATCGATACTTCTCTGTAGTGTTGGAGCCAGTGAATCCACCATACATTCAAAGCTTGCCATGAGCCATGTGACAACTGGATAATGCGTGACCACACGTGGTACGCAATGTTCAAGTCCATCGTTACCTGTCAGATTAAAGGCAGGCATGCTTGTTCTCCTGATCTATCGCCAATCGAAAATGACTGGCCCCGGATACAACACCCGCTGCTACACCAGATCAACTTTGGCAATATGAGGAAGCCGCGTGAGCTTCTGTACCGCAAGGATACATCCAAAGCCTCTTTGGTTCTATGCCAAGGTGTGTGGCAGTGGTTTTAGCCAACATGTGACCACGGTAGCCAAGTGGTCAAGGTATCGGATCATGACAAGCGTATCATGAGTTTGAGTCCAGTACCACTGAAGACCTGCAGTGTAGGGCAGAGATGCACGTTAAATCTGTCGAGAGCTCAAACGTCCTCCCGTTGGTGTAGTGTGGTAGTTAGGAGAGGGGTGCCCGCTCAGGTGTCATCCGCGTCACTTGACCATGGTTCAAAATTAAGCGGTCCGTCGCCAAAAGCCCTCGTATATATATATATATATATATATATATATATATATATATATATATATATATATATATATATATAAAGCTAAACAATACGACGTTAATATTCACTCACTCACTTTGGCCAAGAAGGGCGACTATACTAACTACTGATTTTGTCATCCTCCACACGTCGCAAGAGGCTGTGGTTTTAATCTTTCAATCTATGAACAATATGTTATCTGCAAAATAAGTTTCTCTGTGATATATCTGATCCTTTTTGGTGTTGCCTTTTGTGTGGCCAGCAGTGTATATATTTAAAAAAAAATATGAAAATTGTTTAATAATTAGCTAAAGATAAAAATACCTAGGTCAAAAAAGTCATAAATTACAGATGTTTCATTTTTTTTGGATTGATTCAGTATGTTTATGACTTGTGTGTGTGTACAAATTAGAATATATTCGACATATAATACCATACATTAAAAATATAATGACATCAAGTCCTCTCCCGTGGATAACTATTTTCCACATTGCACAACTAAGCTCCCAGAGAAAACAAGTGGCCGCGTTTGCAGAATAATCATGGTTACCAACCCGTGGTCGATGTTGTTCAGTCGAGGATTTTGTGTCCTGGTGACAATATCCCCCATGGAGAGGGATAATGCGTGTTAAATTTGTCGTCCAAAGTCATCACGTCGGCATGGCAGGGAAGCTTGGAGTATTGGATGCTAGACCAGCCGTCAGCCTTCTATCTTGATCTAAATTGAAGTTTATGAGGTTCATCCCCAGTAGCCCTCGTTTTGCCTTAGAGTGTGACTTTATAAGAGTGAGTGAATATTAACGTCCCACTGTTCAGCTACACGAGGGCTTTTGGGGACGTAATTTTGAACCATGGTCAAGTGACGAGGAGTGACTTTATAAGAAATCTCGAACCAAGAAAAAACAAAACCTATTGTGGATATAATGCATGCCATACTTTTTTTAGCCCATTTCGACGAGAAAACCAAACGGAAAGCATATACCAAAAAAAAGTTATGAGTGACAACATATTACACATATTAATACCTTCTAATTACTTTTTTATTTTATAGGGCTACACTACATCGAGGTAGCAAGTACTTGCACCTCAATTGTTACGGAACACATGATCCTGTCACAAACATCCGTGGAATTGTGAAGAGATAAAGTTACAGGAGGTGTGATGATGAGGATAACATCAGGACAAAACATATCCAAATGTGTTATCTTATTCCTTTATATTTTTAATGAATTTCGTTTGCAAAAGTAATACGAATTAAAAACGCATATCTGTCCATAAATCTCCACTTAACAACGAATTGTTACTTCTGAAAAATAAATAACCAATAAAACGCTTCAAATTGTATATATATATAGTCCAAATAAAATTTTACAAGGATATTTTCTTGAATACTGAAAATAATGTGAGCCGAGTAATTCTTAAGGATTAAATAATATCTTAATAGTTCACCGGGCTTTAGAAGATCTATAAATTTTGTACTAATATTTTACACTGCAAGTTATGTTCAGTTCATTACATTGAAGAGAGATATGTTTCCATAAATGGCTTTTGGAATCTTTTTTCAGGACGATTTTAATTTTTCTATAAGCTTCCAGAAAATATAAAATACATTTAACAAACTTTGAGTAAATGTTTTGTAAGTCGGAAAATGGTGAGTTGATTTCATTTTTTAATATTTAATGTTTTTCTTTCATTTGAAATAAAACCCAATTTTGATTCGTAATACGGGATTATTCTTCTTCCAGTTACATCATTGAAAAGCATTAAAAATAATTACATTTTAATGAAAAGCTCATCATAAAATTATATTAGTCATAAGTAATGTGATTAAAAAACTATACCAACAAATCTCTTTGAATGTGTCTGTAATGGCACAGTATTGGAAACAATAAACCCGAAGTAATTTCTCAGAATAAATACAAATTTTTAAATCTCAATATTTTCCGTCTTAGAATCTTTGAAATGGAAAGCACTAATTAAGCATTTGCCTCCTTTTATTATGGATTCCTTACCAACTCTTTCATATAACAAAAAAGAAATATTTTTGAAACTGCAACAATGCAATATACATAAGTATTTTAAAAGCTTTTGAATACGGAGACAAACCACATCGTAAAATTACGTCTCAAAATTAATTAGATTTACCCAACCTCCTATTCAATAAATATTATCTCAGAGGTGAACTATATAAAATAAGAAAATATATGTTATGAATTGAACTTGTGAATATAGCTAATTAATGTAAGAATAGTTTTGTTCAAACAGTTGAAATAAAGCTACGAACTCATCTCAATGCTTAAAACATACTTACAAATAAACAGTTAAATAAGAATTTTTAAAAAAAGTCAAGCAGCAATTTTTCTCGAAGAATAATTATTTTACGATAATTACATTAATTATTTATAATGTACGTATAGTAATATATTATTTGTAATGTAATCTGTGAAATTAAATCTAAAAACTGTTGGGATTCTATAAATTAAATTTCCTTTTTCTGAAATGTATTGTTTGGATAAGTCAAACACACACACACACACACACACACACACACACACACACACACACACACACACACACACAACACACACACACACACACACACACACACACACACACAAAAGCCAATAAAAACAATGGTCTGTTAGACTGACTTTTGCAATGTGATATGTTTATCAATACACACATATCACATTGAATTTTATTGCAAGCAATGAGTAAAATTATTTAAATTAATTTATTTCATAGCAAATTTTTCGAAAAAAAAAATTATTTAGTATAATTACCAATGTGGAGGTATTTCCCCCGAGTTTGAGAGATAAGTTTTTCTAATCTTAACTGGGTGATTGTACGACTTTGCAATTATATTTGTTTCATATACTTATTGCTTGTTTACTTTTTGTTACTTGTAATTCGTAAATAAATGTTTACAGATTAAGAAATCCATCTTAATTTTCTAAAGAAGACTTCCAAACATACTGTGAAGCTTCGGAAATATTCAGATTGCAAAAAAATCTTCAATTCAAATTCTTTTGGTTCAAACATGTATGACAGGGGCCTTTTTTATTAGAGTCTGGCTGCTATGTATCAGCATAAAAAGACAAATATTTAGCAATATTTTCTTGAATACATATTTTAATGTTGACTCATTGCATTTGGATGTCGATCATCACTTAATTTATTCATAAATTTTAAGTATTTTTTAATCTATGAAGAGAGTATGCAGTTTAGTGTAATAACAAAGAATACTTAAAATGTCAGTACCTATACAAAATATGTTAAGTATTTTATAAATACGAATCAATCTTTTTCTTTCTATAAGAAATATTTTTCAATGGAATTTACTACACTGAATAGCCAAAGTAGAATATAAAATGGTTATATTTTTACATGATTTAAATTGAATAAATAATTTTTATTTAACTTCCATTAACAGTAATATGAATTTCTTATTATAGGTATTATTTACTTAATATTATAAAATGAAATTAAACTTTTTTTTATAGAAATGTTTCCAAATTCTTTTTTGTAGAAATGAAGTTCCAAAATGCTTAAAGTTATTCTAAAATGAATTTTTTTTTAATTTCAAAAAGATTTTAAGCATTTTAGAACTCTAATTGGAATGATTTATAACAACCTGAATGGGAATTTGTAAATATGTATAATTACTCCCTCACAATATTTATCAGAAAATTCCACACAAAAATAAAATTAAGGTAAGTATTTAACGTTTTTCTTTTTCTCAACTTTCATCAATTTCACTCATATTTAATTCTGCAGTTTTTTCCTTATAATTTTAAAATGTACACATGTGTTTAAAACCTTATCAAACTACAAATAAACAGAAAACAGATATTTATTTCATAATGTTTATTTAAAATAATGTTATTTAGGTCATAAATGAGGTATCTAAAGAGTTAAGAAATCAAGATTGTACGTAAAGAAATAAGGTTTTGAGAAATTCAAATTACACTAGGGACTTTAAATTTAGATTGTGTTGAAAAACAGCACTTGTATTATTTATGTTATTCATATTTTTAACTGTTTCGGGCGAATTAAAAAAAGGAAATATAAAGTACAGACTCATTTTCTATTTATCAGATTCGAAAAACACTTTTTAGCACTTAAATTTTTTATTTAAAAAATATTTTCAACTTTATATTTCAGAGAAAGACATATTTTATAAAAATGTGCTGAATAGAATGTAGATTAGTTTCTGGGAAAATAAAAAGTTGCTGAAAGTTTGAATAACTATATTTACTGTTTTTAATGTTGCGTGAAATAAAATTTTAAGCTTTTGTTGAATGGAATTTTTCAAAAACTCTTTAAAATATTTGCACGCAGGTTGAAAATTGAATAAACTGTTTTTAAGTATTTTTGCTGGACTCTTTAGAAAGGTAGAAGAGTTTATGTGAAAAATATTAATTTAGCAAAGAAAATGCAAGCAATGATCAAAAATCTGAGTTTTGGTTTATTTTTTATACATTTGTAAACTCAATAGTTTATTACACACTGGATGCAAAGAGAAAAGGGGAAAATACAGCTTCTTCTCCTCTTAAAAAAATTTAAAAAAAAAAAAAAAAAGAGCAAAAGAAACCAATCTCATCAAAATCCAAAGAAGTTTGAGCGTGAAAACTTCAATGTTTTATATTTTTTTTCGTTTTCATCAATACATTGTCAGGATAAAGTTTTCTAAAGGGATAACGAAATATATGCTTTCTTCGCTCACTTGCCCCCGTATATCTTCCGAGTGAACTTAGGAAAAAAGAAAATGACAAAGCTTATTCTTCCTCTAATACTTTCTAGTTTCAATCTAACTTGTTTAAGGTAGAAAATAACCTTAGAAATGAGAAGAAAAAAATATCCTGTCTTTAATACAAAGGCGCTGATTTCTTTAAGTCTGCCTTTACAGGTATTAAGAAGTTAAGGTTTAATTTTTCAGTCGATTGATTTTTCACCTTTTTTTTTTAGTTTACTACAAAAAAAACATTTAAAATAAATAGCAGTCTTCGGGTATTTCGGTATACTTTAGTACTTAGCAGATTTATGAAGTTTCGAATTCGAAATGAGACGGATTTTTATTTCTCATTAGCTCAAATGAAATTCATTTATCTTTAAATGCAAATAAATTGTGGAAACAAAATTACCTCCCATAGCATTTAAATTACTCATATATATTTCTTCTTAAATTTCACGACAAAATTCCCATTGTAAAAGAAAATGAACAGGAAACTTGTGAAGAAGTACTTTTGTTTTCAATTTCATAGGATAAAAATGGTTATAAAAAGATTGTTGACCAATGTTACACAGACATGAATTCCACTTTTGTTACATTTCAATAATATTATACAGAGATAACTCATAATAATTTGCTTATTTATCTGAATTCCTTCAGTTTTTACCCTTATTTCCATATACGGGATACGTAAAATACTCCTCGTTTAAAAAAGTGTTTTTTTACAAACAGGGAATAAGATCTTGATGCAGATAAAGAATGAGAAGAAAATACAAGTGAAACTAAAAAGTAAGACATATCCTTTGCTGAACTCCCACGAGGTTTCTTAAAAATTTTGTTCGTTAAATGCATTTTGTATTTAAGTCCCCACTTTTTCTCTATGCAACTCAAATGATACATAGAATTTAAAAACAATTTATTTCTAGAAAACACTATGGTCTCTTCCAACCACTTGAAATAGATGGAGAAAATATCAAAGTAGCCAGGGAAAAACACACTGTAAATAAAACGTATTTATGGCTTTTATCTTCATTTCTTAAGAGAAATAAAATTAAAAGAACATCTGGAAGGAATTCAGAAAAATTCAGTTTGTTTCCCGTTTTACTTTGTTTCGTTATATGTAATTTGGACTATATTTACCCTGTCAGATGCAAGCAGAGTTGTTTTTTAATTTTCTCTTGTTGTGAGTTGCAATTTTGTTCTTGAGAGATTTAGTCTTCCATCTGTTGTTTTCAAATATTTCCTTTATTGCAATCATAAAATTAATTATTTAAATTCATAAATTACATTAAATTATAAATTAGTTTAAGTGGGATAAATATGCTTCGAATAAAAGTTAAATCATGTTTAAAGGTTTAAAGTCATACTTTCTTTTTGGAAAACTTATCGATTTTCTGTTCGAAAAAGACAATCTGTAAAGTGTAGAAAATTTATCATCATTCAAACTAATGATATTAAATATAATTAACTAGGTGTAAAAAATTTTAAAAAATATTTGATAAATTTTACAAAAAGAAAAAAAAATTGTAATCGTATTTTGAAATAATGAACTGCACAACTAACTTTTTAACTGAACATATGTTTTACGTTTAATCTTTAGGACAGAAAAATGTACTTCTTATACACTTATGGACAAAAAAATAGCGCACTACGAAGGATTCGTCTAAATGAAACGATATTTTACATACGTAATGGCTTCTTAAATATAAGTAAATGATTTGAAAATCAATAAAAAGGGATCATTTATTTCAGAGAAAAAGGCAAAAGAACGGAGGATTTAATACCCTGATGAACCCTCTCTATCACGAATGCAAGATGCAATACGATCGCGCATTGAAGCATACCAGTTCTTTATGATGTCTTGAGACATTTCGTTCCATATTTGCTATAAACTTGCCTCTAGTTCGTTCAAACTCGTGGGATGCCCAACTCGCCGTTCCAAATGATATGCTCGATTGGAGACAAATCTGGTTATCGGGCAGGCCAAGGAAGGGTAAAAACTATGCGAAGATAGTCTTGTGACACCCTTGAGGTGTGAGGTAGAGCATTGTCTTGTTATGGCTCCTGGGAGCTGTGCATGATTGGAAACACATGTGGTTGCAGGATATGGTGTCCCGGATTAATACTAGAGATGACCCTGTATTGTAGGCAATTGCACCCCATACCATCACATAAGCTGTGGGAGCGGTTTGTCGCTGTAAAGCAAAGACAGGATTAAGGCGTTCACCTTGGGGTCTCCACACACGAACACGATTGTAATCACTGGTTAGACTGAATCTGGATTCGTCGCTAAAAACGACCTGTTTCCATTCCGCTGCAGTCTAGTTTCCTCGTGCGTGGTGCCACTCCAAACGGAGGCGTCGATGGGTGGGCGTCAAGGGCAGCTCACGCAATGGGTGCCACGATCCCAAATATCCTTCAGCCAGGCGTCTTCGCATGGTTCGAAAAGAAACAGGGACCCCTAGTGAAGGTGCTATCTGTGCCTGGAGGGCGGTCGATGAAGCAGTTGGCTGTACGCGTGCATTTCTTACGATGTGGCGGTCTTCTCGACGACTGGTCTGTCGAAGGTGTCCTGAGCCTGGTCTTCGTGTAAATGACACTTCTCGGATCTACTGGTCCCAACTCCTCCTCACAACACAATTAGAGCGGATTAATTGACGAGCTACTCGCCTAGCGGACCACCCTGCTTCCCTCATGCCGATGATTCTCCCCCTCTAAAACTGCGACAGCTGCTCATATTGTCTTCGAAAACGGCGTAACGGCGTGTCTACCTCAGACCCTCCTTTGTAAATGATTCAGCACACTCAAACAAGATTTGGTTATTTGTTTTATACTCCACGGAGAACGATGTTAAACGCTCACTTCTGGCTATGCGTAATGCGCAATTACGCTGCATTTATAATAATTTGCATATCTCCCCGACATGTACCTTCATGCCAAGTTTCGTTACGATCCTGCAATTATTTCTTGGTGCTCTAATTTGTTTTGTCCATGAGTGTATGTTTGAACGTTGACGGACTGAAGTGGTTTTATTACTTTTCAAAGCAAATCATTTTGTGAGTTTTCTAACATAAAAAAAGAGATTTTTCAAATAATGCTACGGAAAAAATGTATAAAACGGGAATCCCAGCAACTGTAGATTTTAATACGAAATAATTTAAATATATTTTTTCAAAATATTTTTGAAATCGTGTAAATGAACTTTAGTTTTTAAGTTTATATACTATTAATTTTTGACGAATTGCTTAATGATAAAATTCCATTAATACTATAATCCCTTGTATTTTATATATAGATGTATAGAGCCTTCATTGATGAATAGTTTAATTTCATACTCACTTATTTAATGTGTTGTTTATATAAATATCGAAAGTTAATTTGAATTTGAAGATTGCATTTAACGAACTTCACTGCGTGAAAATCATAACACTGGTTCAAGTTCTCATTTCACAGCTACCCACCATGCTGAATTATGAGGACTGTTGAATAAATAGAACGTGTGTAGCTATCATGTGGCAGAATGCGCTCTTTTGCAAAAAAACGAATCCCATGAATTGAAGTGGTTGTTTTTAATAAAACTAATATGTGTATAACTCATACACATATTAAGATGATAAAGCAGATCTCCCATAAGGCAGATTTACCACTCACGAGATTACAGCTAGAATGTTCAAATCAATAGTAGACAATGATACCGTTGGAGCAGTTTGAGCTTTTTGAACTATCATGCGATTTTACCTCGCATTTGTGTATCTAGGCCTTGAAGAGCGTTTATTTCGTCAATAAGCTCCCTACAACAACCATTTTTGCCAGCACCTTTGCACAACTGTATTTGAACGTTGCAGGTAACAACCTATATTGCTCGGTATGACCACCCAGCTTCACGCATTCTGTCAATGCGACCACGTTCGAATACACTCAGCTTCCTGTAAAGTGATCAAAAACGTTGCTATGACATCGTTCGTTTTTTTCTCTAGGGAATCATAAAGGCGAATACGAAAAAATATAATTTTTCCGCCTCTAAAACTGGTTTTATATTTTGTGAGTTGCTCAGCAGAAATGAGCACTACAGTCGCAATTAATGTTTTCTGGTCTTGAAAATGTGATCATTTGCATGTTCGATCAAGATGTCTTTGTCTACGAAATTTCATCACAATCGGACAATTTTTTCTTGGTGTTTCGATTTTTTGCAAAGCAGTGCATTTATATTGGAAGAGTACCATTTCAGTTGGCTTCGAAATAAGTTTAAACTGAGGCTCTATTTTGCGTTCTTTGTCTATTTCTCTCACACTAAAAATTATTTATTCATCTTCAACATACAACCATTGACAAAAATGCAAAATTCTCAATAATGTTGTAATTGAATTTTGATCAATAAGTTGATTTCATGTCAAATTTTACTTTTTAAATTAGTAAATAATACATAACTTTTGTGTTGTGAGGTACACTTTTATTTTTAGCTAAATCATTTTTTAGACTGATTTCTCATTATTTTCTTATTCCCAACGCACCCGCCAGTAGTGGTATATATAAAAATACATAGCCCGCGATCACTCGCGCGGGGTGTTCTCTACACCCCGTCAATAATATAAAGTTAATGTTTTTTAAAATGAAAATTTGTAGGTTTAGTTTAAATTATTGTTAGTCTCATTTTTATGTAATAAATTTAATAATTTTATTTGTATCATACAAAAAACAACTTGTACTTTATAAAAATGTATCATAATTGACTAAATTTTTTTTCATATTTAAATACACGTGTTAAAAGTTTGGGGGTGTTCTCTACACCCCGCGAGTAACGACGGTAGCAAAAGCAGGTGCGAGTGACAGCAGGATAGGAATAGAGTGTATGAAGTCCTATTTTGTGCCAATTCTAACAGCCTGATTAGAAGAAGTCGAGAGATTTTGTTTCAAATTAAGCATCAAATGCATGATTACATAAGACTGTAATTTCTAGTTTTGTATAAGTATTTTTGTTTTTTACTTTTCCTTTTTCCTGCCAATATGGCCTCCTCGGTGGATATGAATGAAAGTGATGCTGAATAAGAAAATTTGCCAAACCCCGATGAATACGACAGTGACTCTGATAAGGATTTATCTATATGTGATGAAGAAGATGAAGAAATGGATCAAAAATGGCAATTCACTTACGTAACGCACGTGGAGATGCTTTTTGTTCCAAGAAACATTTCAAGCAATTTCCCAAAGATTTGTAATTTTAATTTTAACTTGCGTAATTTTAAAAGTTTTTGTAATCCACCCATATTTGTAACCTAACTTTTGTAATATTATACAATCCCAATAAAAGAAAATCTACTTTATAATGTTTCCTGTACTGGTTTTACTGTTTGTACATCCAAATATGCCAAGTATCCAAGTGTGGTTATAATGGGATTTTGCCCTCTACATGACATGCATCCACTACTAATTACATGGTACGCAAGGGATCAATACAAATTAAGTCTGAATTCCAAAACCATTACATAAAGTATCGAAAGTTCTCACATAATATAATCAAAATAAATGAGTTTCTTGCTTAGCCTTTTAGCGACGGGGAGTCATATATGCATTCAGCATAAATATACCTCATGGCCGGGTGGTGCACACATGCATTTGATGAAAACTCTCTCGGTGGCCGGGCGTTGCATATGTGAATTTCTATTTCTTAAAAGTAGCTTACTTAAAATATGCATTATTTCAAAATAAAATACTTTTTCAAAATTTAATTATCTTGATAATTTTTATGATTTATCATTAAGGTCGTATTGTAGTTTTAGGGACAAAGTATATTATTATTGCATTCAATGCCTTATTATTGTACCCCTCAGGGGGCTCACCTTCTTTAGGTGAGTACGGGTGTCACAATCCCGAGGTGCCCTAGTAATCTTTTCCTTTTCTCACGGGGTTTATTGTCTTTGGTAAACACGGGCTTCACGAACCCGGGGTACCCTAGTGATCCTTCTCTATTTTCGACCCTCTTTCTTGTCATTCAATTCATTCTTTCTTTCTCTTCCCGTCTAGACCACAGATATTAAAACAAATGTTTGGCGCAGTATAGCTGAAATCGGCTCTTGCGCCAATAAACCCCAAAATCACTCACTCACTCACGCCTTATTATTGTATGAGAAGGCTATTAAAATAATGATGGAGAATTAGATCGCAAATATTGATAGCTTGAGAAGCTTTGCTTTAAACCCTTTGTTCAAATAGAAGTTTCAAGTTCTTTTGAAAGAAACTTTATATAGGTAAAAGACACTTTATTAAAAAAAATATAGAATACCATGAATGTATCCAATTTCATTTAAAACATAGATTGTAAATTTTTTAATAATATAATAGATTCGACAGATTTTTAATTTAAATGTTTTTTGAAATTTTCTTAAGTCGCTAGAAGAATGAATAAAGGACAAAGAGTTGCTAAATGGACTTAAGGCTACGGAAAAATACTATTTACAATTGTTTGAGATTTGCTTAAATACTGCAACTTGTTTTAACTCTTTATAAGGCTGTGTGATAAGTATATTTCCCACCAACTTCATTAATTTTTAGATGTCGAATATGGAAGCCAATCTTCCCCTTTTGAGTTATGCTTCTAACACTTAAACTGACTTAACAACTGATACCTGGATTTTCAAGTCGTAAACGCAAATATACGCCCCATAAATTACTCGAGCAATAGTAAAACTGTTCCTGATGACATTCAATTGGCTACAGTTGGTGATCATATTTTAACATTACAAAAAAACATATAGAAACTACTTGTTGCGCTCTTCTAAACCCATGAGTCGGAAACGAGATATGTTTGCACAGCTTGCAATGTGCTATATGTTGGTTCCTGTTTTCTGAAATTTAACGAAACGTTGTATGTATAAGATTGTTGATTACTGAATACAGAATTTCTTTTATTTATTTTATTTGTATCACTTTTGTATATTTTATTATTTACAAATTTTGTTTCAAAAACTGTAAAACGTAAGATGTCATCCCTCCTTTGAATAACTCACAATAAGCACTGGCATCAAATTAAATTTAGGTAACAAGCTAAATTGATTTCTTTTTATAATATAATATCAATCTCAAAAATATTTTAACATAACATCCCTGGGGAAAAAAAGGGTCTTATAAAGAATTAAGTATAGTTCCTGTGGTAAGGTGCTAGACCGGTGCCATCAGGCATGACTTCCACTAATGTGAGTATCACACATATTTGAATTTAACCGTATTAGTATCCATATAAGTATTTCCCATGGGGAAATGTTTCTTGTGGATTCAATGTGAAAAGATTCTAATACATTTATCTTTCTGGTTTACATTCATACAAAATGTTGGTATGATTAACTAGAACTATACATTTAATGAAAGTAGAGAGACAGTTTAGATCAGTAACAAATCCTTTTGTTACTTAAAGGGTTTTTTTTTTCAATTCCTCTTCTTTTTAAGAATAATCTTCAAAAATTCTATGTAATTTTAAGAATTTCTCATCTGAAGTTCCATAAATATTTTTCACTTATCACGAATTTCTCGTTTCCGGTGCAAAAAACTACTTGGAGTGAAAAATTACCTTTATTGTAAAATATAATGCAAGACTATGAATACGTTATAAATGCATAAATGAATATGTATTTTTCGCCTCTAAAGCTGTTCACGAAGATTTAAGAGTTACTGAAGATTTTGTAACTAGAAAAACTCAAACAAAGAAAATTACTCATATTCAAAATATCAATATCTCTGGAAAATAATATACTATTCTAGTCTTTCTTAAGTATCAGAAGGAATTTTAAATTTTTTATTTAAAAAAAAATTGTTTTAGAAGATTTGTCAAGAAATTGCTACTTTGTTATCTTACGTTTAAGTTAAACATTCTTATCTTAATTGCTTTCTCTCTGTATAACCCTAGAAAAAAATAATGAACTATACTTTGTAATCACTCCAAAATACTTTTTAACTACTACTCGTATATTTAGGTGTTAAAACACCAAGAATGAATAAAAAGCAATGATGAAAGAAATAAAGTAAGAATTCCTCCTTTAAAACTCTCTTATCTTTGCATAAAAACTATTGAGAAATGCTTAAGAAATGGCTAGAGTCTCTTCTAAAGAAAACATGTTTTTATTAGAAATATAGGAAAGAAAACAAAAAAGTAAAACTAGAAAATAAAAAAATACTATGCAAGCAGATTTTTTCCCCTTTTTTTCGTACCTGTCTTAATAAGACTTATTTTAAGAGTTTATTTTGTGTAAGAGGAAAGATTATTCATTATTAAGGATCTTTTAAGTTTAATTAGTTTGAAAAAAAAGATTCTCCGATTAAAGGATCGAAAGCATGAATTACTAATATTTAAGTGTAAGACTTCAAGTATCAACGAAGTATTTAGCATTAAATAAAAATATTATGACTAAATCGATGCTATAACATTTGATGTTCTTAAAGAAAAAGACTCTTTTTCTGTATAAGTAACTTTGTCTAAAATCCTAGATTCAATTTATTTTCATGTGTAAAACAGCCTTTCTCTTTTTCTTTTTTATAATAATGTTTATGCTTTTAATCTGCTAGCAAAACTGCCTTTTGCTTCGTCCTCCCCCAATGAATGTCACTTCAAAACATAGAAACAGATATTTGATTACAGAATTCGTCTCCCCGGATCATTATCAACTGATACAAAAAAACTCCCGTAAAACTATATTTTGTGATTCCGTAGAGTGGTTAGTGACTCTGACTGCGGTGCCGTAGGGCCTGGGTTCGAATCCCGGAGAAGGCATGGATGACTTTAAATTTATTTCTTTGCGATATGTGCTTCGTGCTTACTTCTGTAAGCTTCCGTGTGATACTTAGTGGCGTGCACGAGATTTATAAATGTTTTCAATAATAATAATAAAAAAAATATTTTTACTTTCAAGAATATTTTGGAACTTTGATTTAAGTGAGACAATTAACTTTCTATTATTCTTCCTTACTTAAAGCGATCATTGCAGAAAAAACCTCGATTGCTGAAAAAATAATCTCTTAAAGTAATTCCTCGGAACATTTTTTTTGAATTTCAATTTGCATGTTTTTTGCTTAATAAGAAATCCTTAAAAAAAATTCTTTAGCTACAATATCACCTCTTGTAAAAGCCTCATTTATAAGATTTTCATAAGGAATCGAATCGAAATTGGTGTATTACATCAAGAAAATTTCACTTTGTAACGTGAAATTTCATTTGGACCATTACAATATTGCCCCTTTATTTTCCAGTGATCCTTTTCTGAATATTTTTTTATAAAATGTTTCTTTTAAAAGTAATTTACATTTATTTCGTGTCATATTTAAGGCATTTAAAAGACTGATTTGGATCGCCTTAACAAATTACTTCTTTATTGAAAAAATAAAATCTTTTAACACCTTTTCGAATTGTTTTCTAAGTGACTTACAAAAATTTTTTTTATTCAAATAAGCCCGCTGAAATAAATCTATTATTTACGAAGCAATAACTAAGCATTGTATGATTTCAGTTCGTGACATTGCTTATAGTTAGTACAGAACAGAATATATATATATATTATTTGTTTTACGCGTTATATACAGTAATTGTATGCATATAGACTGAACATTTTGTGTTTCGTGTATATTCTTCATAAAAAGAAGAGAGTTGAAAAATGCAAAAATCCAATTTATTATTAGTTCAAATTATATTTTAGTAAGAACGGAACTCAGTCTTGACTCGATTTGATTTAAGTGTTCTACATGTGTCTAATTTGAAGCTACGAAAGGGTTAATGGCGATGGACCTCGTGATTATAAACATTGTTCAAGTCACTAGGGTGACATCTCCCATATAAGTGTCACCCCCTCTCTCCTAACTTCCCCACCACACCTGAGGACTTTACGCCTTGACAGACTTAACATGCATCAGTACACAGCAGGTGATCAGCGACACCATAAATCTTAAATACGACTTGAGGAAGCCGATCACGAATTCTTGACGGTGACCACTCAGATATAGCACTGTGAGTGGAAGATACCCTGTATTTTTACAAATTTACATCAAAGTGTAGAAACAGATTTTGATACTTAATTCCATTCAATATGAATTCAAGATTTCCTTTAAGGTATCTGAACACGTTGAAAATGACCAAATTCAGTCAAGACAGATATTTTTATTTTTTTTATTTTATTGAATAGAGCTATCTTTTGACTTTACGAAACATAATTTGTTTGTTTCCACACTACCTTGAGGCCAAGTTACAATCAATTTTATAAATTTAGAAAAACCGGAAGTGGAGTTTTGATCTACCAGATGTGGGCATTTATATAAATTGCTGAAAATCTATCAGGCGAGTCTAATAACTCAAAATATCACGAATATTTTTCTATAAAACTTTTTGAACCTGATATTTATGTTATTTTCTAGAGAATGTACTAAAATATTTCTTATTGTATCAATACATTTTGAGTTATGGCTTGTTATTTGAATAATAGTCTCATAAAAAATGAAACATTTCTTATAATGTTTACTCAATCAGCTCTAAAATTTCAAAATTTTAATAAAAAATTAAAATTTTAGTACATTTTCTAGACAAATGCATCTAATTTGTTTTAGTAATACTTTTACTAATATATGTTTATTAATTTTTTCTCTGATTTCAAGTTTTTCAAAAATATTGCTAAAATTTCACTTATAATTGTAATTTTGTAAAATTCAGGTAATTTATCTTAAATTTTGATAGTTAAATAGAGTAATATTTATTGGTATTGAGTCCTGAAAGAGCATTTATAATGTTTTAGTATGCTATTTTGTTAAAAAGTACTCTGAACCTGTTCGGATACTTTAATTAAATTTATCATTTATTATAGGAAACTAATATAAGAACTTTCTAAAATGAGTACTTCAAATTGCTTTTAAAATCAATTGGCATTTGCACGCATTATTTTGTAAACCATCTAATGATGTTTACTCTAATAAGAAAATCTCACCACTACTTAGGATTATTTGGGATAAATGAAAGCTCTATAAATTGAAAAGCTGTATTCCCCACATAAATTTTTAAAAAGATCGGTACGAAATCTTGAAAACCATCTACTGAAAGAAGCCCAAAATATTCTTAGAATTGCAAATTTCTGATTCTTGTAAGCATACACTTTGTACACATGGATGTTTTTTTAGAAATAGTGGCAGCATATATCTGAAATCTGTATTCGAGGAAATGTTTACTTATATTCAAATTTTTTTTCAAATCACATTTAAAATAGCTAAGAGACATGATTTACTGACTGCATAAAAATCTCAGCAGGCATGCATCGCACATATGTATAGTTTCTATGGCTTTTTTTTTTTCTGCTAATTTTATCTTACACAATGATCGTCCGATTCAAAAAAGTACATGTTATTGTTATAAAAATACGCATGTAATGAAGAGGTGCTATATACATGATTTCAAAAATTAATTTATGGTGAAACAGAGTCTAAAATATTGTTTTGTTCAAGACATAATTTTGGCATATCAAAAGAAAAAAAAAGAACGTTGCCGAAGTAGCAAAATGTTTTATTTGAAGCGTTAGGTATGTGGAGGTATTCGGATTTTTTTCTGATCAGATCTCCAGGAAGAATATTGATGAAGATATAGAGATATAAAGAATTATGCGAAGGAGCTTAGCTTTTTCAGATTAGAGCATGACGCCCAGAGGGCCAAATTATAAGAGATACAATATAATTTAAAGTTCATGTTACACCATTTGTATAGTCCAGATTAACTCCCATCAAATCTTCAGTCATTCGTTTCTTTGAAGAAAATTCATGGTTTTGAATTTTTTTGCGGATCTGGGTAAGTATAAAATGCAATTTCAGATTCCAATCAATTTAACAAGCACTACTACCGTAAAGGGATGTTCAAACTAGTTAAAACTCTAAACATTCCATTCATACCAACGAATGTTATTTGCAACAATCGACGAAATGTTGCACATTCGAAGTTTAATAATAGGAGTGTAAATAAAAAGGACAAATAAACACAAAGGTAAAAAAAAAAAAAATTGAGCAAATATTCTTTTATTTGTTTTTCAAAAAGGAATTTTTGTTTAAATATATAAAAGACTAATGTTATGTCAATTAAAGAGTTTATACGTGTACCCACTGATGGCGGTCATGGGGAGCGGTGTTGATGCTCGGAGTGGAGTTGACTACAATCGTGACATGGTATGCAGTAATTTATGGTGATTCTACATTAATTACTGCATACACGTGTAACCGTTCTTTTACAAAACAGAACGCGTGCATAAATAGTATGGGAATGAGGTACGAATGTAATTTTTACATACATATGGTTTATTATAATTTCTGAGTAATCATATTTGAAAAGGAAAAAAAAACGACGAAAAATCTATTTTTAGCACGCGCAAAATTGTCATGCTTATTAACGTTGCACTCTGAAATAATACATAATCCGTTGGCAATGGTGCTCGTAATTTAGAACCTCCGTCGAATGACGAAGACGATCTCAAGGTGTTTGAAGATTATACCAAAATCTATTAAATAAATATCTAGCTTTCAAAAAAAGGAGGAGGCTATGTTTTTACAGAATATACTAAATACTTTTTAAATTGAAATATTATCGCAATTTCAACTTGTCATTTTTATTATTAGACTTATCTTGTATTTCAGTAAGAATAACTCAACACTTTAAACTAAGAAACCAAAGAAGTTAAAAACATCTCAAATCATTTACTTTTAAGGTGCTGAAGGTACTTTAAACAGAACTATATCAGAATAAAACATTTTAGAAGAGAGCCAAACAAAGAAGAAACAGCAAGTCGCAGGAGCGCCGGATTTTCTATAAAAAACTCCCCGAAGGTAGCAAACAAGACGAGTCGGAATCCACTAACAGTAAACATTCCGTCTTTTATGTTCTTTCTGGACAAATGTTTATGCTCAAGAAATGTTTCTAAACAAGATCTGAAGCAACAGACGAAGAGATGGTATCATTTTATTTATGACGCGTGAAATCAAGAATGAATGGCGCTTTAAATAAAATAGAAAAGGGAAAACAAACACACGCGCGTCTCTGAGCTCTCATTCGCCAAATAATAAATTGAAATGCAGAAAAAGAACTTTCTCTTCAAGTACAAATAGGTGAAATGTTTTCGATGAGCTCGGCTCCATCCTAAAAGGCAAGACGCTGTTACAATGTGTTTTGTTCGACCACTTGTAATTTTGCTTTAAATAGATAACAGATGGATATATTATGTGAATGTAAGTAAATAAATACATTGCTTTAAAACTATTTACCTTAAATATAGAACTGCCTCTCACATATCCTTTGTTATAAACTATTATTATATTGCACAGTGATGAATAACATTTTGAACTGCTAACTTAGGAAATAATTTAACTTTGCAAAATATTTATATATTATTTCTTTAAAGTACAAAAAGGCTATTGATTATTGCATTTCTTCCAACAGATTATGCTTCTCAGCCACTTGATAATCCTGTATTGTTTTAACCCCTGGAGTAGCATGTAATCACTAATGGATACATCCTATGTATAGGGCAAAATCCCATTGTGATATAATGTGGATACATGACTTATTTAGGTGTACAGTTAGTGTAATCAGCACGTAAAACATTATGAGGTAAATTTTTTTTATTAGGATTGTATAAAATTACAAAATATCTGGATTACAAAATTTTTTAAAAAATAGGAAATTAGAATTAAAATTACAAATCTTTGAGAAACTGCTCAAAATGTTCCTTGGAATAAAAAGCTTTCCCACTGGCGTAAGTGTGTGGACATTTTGTTCCATTTCTTTATTTTCTTCATCACAAATAAATAAACCCGTATCAGAGTCACTGCCGTATTCATCGGTTTCCGGCGAATATTCTGATTCAGTACCACTTTCGTAGTTACGATGCCATATTGGCGAGAAAAAGTAATAATAAACATACGAACTATTTTTAGAAAGCGAAATGAAACATGTATCTTAATGAAAATGTATCTTAGTCAGAGTCAAGAAGAAAAATAGCATGTGCATCGTAATGTCAACGTGAGTATCCTCAGAAATCTGGGATTTCTGGCGATGCTAGAAAGTGGAGTCTGGTATGCGCAAGGGACCAGATTACGATGAATTACAATGAATGATAAATTTGTATCCAAAAAAATGTGTATAGGGATAGTACTTTCATTTTTCGATTCCTTTATTTGAAGCAAAATTAAATATAACTGCACAGAAAGTATGCTGCATTAAATATAACTGCACGCAATTTATAAAAAAAATAGTGTATTTCTTATTTTAAAATTAAGTTTTCTGTTCTCATGGATGGGATGGCGTTGTATTTTACATGCATCTTATCAAAGTTGTTTTGTATCATGCATGTTTTGTTATTTCACATGCACTTTTCGAAGCATATTCAAAGTTTAAAATTTATTTTGAAATTTTACATTACTATTTCTCACTTGTAAAAATAAGTTTCAAAATCATTCCAAGTTTTATTTTTGTGTTGTTAGACATTTGAAAAAAAAATTATTTTAGGATCCGAATTTTTATGGAGTCCTTAAGTTTTTTTCCAACCACGCGCCATGATCTCAAGTAAATAAACTTATTCGAACCCGACCTTTTTGCGAGTTTCGAGATTTGTAGTTGGCAACGGCTGCAATGTAGATTTAACTAACTTGGCTCGTGTAAGATTTAAGGAGACCGGGGTTGGTTGAGAGATGATCGTCGGTTTCAGTCGGAGTGTGAGAGGTGATTGGGCTCTTCGACTGAAGACATATTAGATGTGTGCAACTGGTTTGTTGCTTAGCTTTTTTATAAGATGTTTCGATTAGAAGTTAGAGAGTTGAATGAGGGGTTCGAATCAGTTAACCAAAGCCTGGTTATGTTATTTTTCTGAGGATTATATTTTTTAAACTTATTGTTTTAATTGCTCCAGTGGCGAGCAGATTGACTTTACTTATTTAAAGAATAAAATATATGTTTAGAGAAACTGCTTTCTCACTATGCCTCGTCGACATAAAATTTCACTGCCAAACTTTGCCTGCATTAGTTTACCATGAAGAATTATATCATGTGTAATACTTCCCGAAACACTCAGCAATACAGAATATATTACTATAATAAAATCATATTGCCTAAAGCATTATATTTGCTTTTTCATGTAATGAAACTGATATTTTAAAATTAACAAACTTTTATGTAAGTCAAAACATTAAGATTCAAGAACTAGTTCAAATGTTGAAGCAAAAATTTGTGAAAAGGTTAACTATGAGATTTTCTCTAGCAAAGAATTAGTTATAAGAAAGTATTGCAGTCAATTACATCCAAACAAAGAATACAAAATATATTATTTACAGGAATGAAAAATTCTGATAAAAGCAACAATAGAAAGGAATTCCGAACACTGTATCCGTCTATGCCTCTTTTTTATGCGTACATCTATATAAAACCTTATACAACAAACTTTAGAATTCTCCGAACGCTTCCGAAAGCCAATTTATAATATCAAACAGAAAATAATGCGATGTGCAACACATATTGAGTAAAGAATCGGAAGTAAAGAAAGAAATCGGTTCTTTTGCGCAAAATTCTCTCCTCCGCGGCGTCCTTATTGAATTTTGCGAGCGAACAAATCAGGAAGACAGTGATATTTCTTCTAAAGGTATCCTTGTCTTCTATGCACTTTTTCTTCTTATTTGTTTAAGGAATTCTCTTCCTTTTTTCCCCATTTGACTTACAAGGGGGAATTGGACTGATTTTAGCCAAAATGTCACAACACGCTAAAGGCATGGCCGTCCTTCCTTATCGGAAAGAGATTCTAATCGATTCGTTTCTTCGTTCTGTAAAGAATAACTGATATAGTTGTTTTCGAAAGTTCTCAGGTAACGATTGCTATATATTTGGAATGGTTTGGATAGGAGACAAAATGAATTTAATTCCCTAATCACTAGATAAATATATACAGAATGTTTCTGAGATCAATTGACTAATTCAGAATAATAATAATTTGTATGAAGATGATGAAAAAATGTCTTAGAGTATATGACCTGGTTAAATGAAAGAAGATCGCACAAACAGAGAAGAGTGTGTTGTTGTCGCAACCCGGAGATCGCGGTTAGGAGAGGGTTCGTGGAAGATATCACAGTTAAAGAACAGTTCCCCTCCAAGAGGATTAGTAGAAGCCCGAATAGAACCCGTTACAACGTCATGTCTAGCAAAAAAGGCTAATAAAATGGGTAGAAAAATATGTATCTGACTTAAAGCAGAGAGATATAAACACAGTGATTTAAATTTAAACATTAGAAAAAATATGAATTTTTTTACAGAATTTGTTCAAAAGTACTGTAGTGAAGATCACAATACAGGCTGCACCAACAGACTGCTAGAAGCCTTCAAACATACCCGGTTTGATGGCAATGTCAGCTGAAGACAATCCATGCCTTGAGATCTCTCAGTGTATTTCCAAGCACCCAGTAATCAAACAATTTCATGTGTCGCCAGAAGAAGAAATCCGAGGGATTGGGATATGGAGAGCGTAGAATCTAACCGATAGGTTTATCACTTTTATTTCTATTTCAGGGATATACAGCATCTAGATAGTCACGCAGTACAATCAAAAAACGCAATGGTGCTCTATCATATAGGAGCCACATATTCTGGAACCCATGGGTTTTGCAATAATTATTAATGAATTCCTCCCCCACTGTTTTCCTTTTTTCCAAACGAATAGGAAATTTTCCTTCAATATGGTTTCTTCTTCTCGATCATAGTACTTCTTATCCTCGCATTCGCTTGGCTGCTATCCTAATCAGACTCACTGTCCTCTCTATGTCTATTTTTCGAATTTCATCGATAAAACGTGGTATGCTCCCATTCTCTATGATAAACTATCGTTCTTTTGATGCTTACTATCACCCCTCTGAATGTGTAAATCAAATTTGGGAAATCCTTTTATATATAAGAGTAACTATAAAATCAAATTTTCTAAACATTCATTATTGCGTATTTTGTTATCTTTATACTTATTTTTTAAAGAAAAAGATGGGGTTTTGAAAATTTCAGAATAGATTAGGGGCGTTAATTGAGGAGAAATTCGGATAAAAATACATTGAGAATCAGTGATTGTGCAACATACCTCTGTGTCAGTGAAATATCATTTTGCTTATGGAAGGACCGGAGATAACTGCAATAACTTTCAAATATCAGTTACTGAGTTTTTATTTCCTTTTTAGGAAAATAAGTAGTAATTTTCTCAAAATCACATGCAATATCAAATTAGTCGGAGAATACCAAAGGCAAGATATGCCCTTCGAAAAAATTATAATTAAGAATACAACTTCAGTAAAAATCGTGAAACTTTGATGAGAGAGAGAATATTAACGTCGCACTGATTAGCAACACGAGGGCTTTTGGCGACAGTCCGCGTAATTTTGAACCATGGTCAAGTGACGCGGACGACACCTGAGCTGGCACCCCCTCTCCTAACTACCACACCACACCAACGGGAGGACGTTTGAGCTCTCGACAGATTTAACGTGCATCTCTCCCCTACACGGGGGGTCTTTAGTGGTACTAGGATCGAACTCATGACACGCTGGCCATGATCCGATGCCTAGACCACTCGGCCACCGCGAAACTTTGATGAAGTCGACTATCCAAGACAGGAACTGAAGCGAACGTACTGAGAGGCTGCTTGAGAGGAGTTTTCATTGTTTTTTTGGGGGGGGGGAAGCTTCTAAACTGAAAGGTGCGAATATGTGTTTTATTTTACATTTTCTGTCTTTATTATAAACTAGTGTATGTTTATTAATTTGTTGAATCAAAATAAAATAAAGAAAAGTTCTCTATCTATAATAAAATCTAATACATCTAATAACTTTATCTATAATAAACTATGTCATTAGTATGAATTCACATTGTGAAATCTCTATAAGTGTAAGGCGGAACCTTATTTCCTAACCACCCATGCTTTTATTTCATCTTTTAGAACATTTTCCTATACTGATAAGATGTACACACATTCATGCGAGTATGCTATGTTTTGTGTTATATCACACTATGTAAAAACTTAATTTGTTGAAAATCTTTCCAGTTCATCTAGAGATGACCATTCAGAAATTAAAAATTATCTCTCTCCCAGTGTATTATCACATTAGCACAGATGAATGATTCATATTATGTAGATCAAAACTCCAAGTATGATTTGTAATCAGAATTGTGTGTCAGAGACTTCTTCACTGTGTTAATTCTAATCTAATTCAAAGCTTTTACGTGAGAGGAAGTCATGACTTAAGCTAACAGATTAAATGATGTGAACATCATTTAACTCTGCAGTTCAAATGTTAAAGATACAACACTAATTGAGGAAGTCGGTTATATTTCGACGTTGATTTAATTACTCGTAGTTAAATTAAAGAAAAATATGTAGTTAATGGACGAGAAAATGGTAATGTTCATTTAAGGATCATTGTGTTTTAGTATACAAATGTTTAAGAGCAGGTTATAAACTTCCATTCATTGAATATTTTAAATATATTAATATATTTGATATGCAAAATGTTCACAAATTAGAACATTAAAGAACAAATGTGGAAATCAAATTCCTCAATAACTTCTAATTATTTTCCTCAACAATCAATTCTATAGATATGGAATTTTTAAAAAAAGTTAAAAGTGTTATTTTCACATTTTTCCATAATACCTGACTGATTAATGTTAAATTCTTTTCAGGTCAAATATTGATTTTGGGTTGAAAATAAAGGAATGTGAAGAAAACGCACTGGATGCAAAGTTTTGTTCTTCTCTAAGCAATTATCTCAGCTATAATACAATTGATCTTAAGCAAAGGAGGCATCTCCGTGTAGATGTCATCAAAAAACAATCGATTTGAGAAATGAAAATGATTACATTCCATGTAAAATAGAAATAGCCCTTTATGCCAAAGATCGTTCCTTTTCACTTCTTTCCTCTTTCTTATGCTCCCAAAACATTTAACTACATTTACGTGGGCATCGTTTGAAATTCATAATGGTTTGAGGAAAACAGAAGACAATGAAGTAGGAAATTTATTTTGTTCTTGGATATATTTTTAAGGCTATTCAAGCTATGTTTAAGAGACGTTATTATATCTAGGCCGTACGAATATATTAGATATAAATGGAGGTATACAGTGGAAAGTACTTTATTTATAAGAACTGAATAGTATGTTACTTTGACACATTCCCCATTTAAATTTATGGATATTTATTTACCTACTTTAGGATCTTTGGGATTTCTGTGTTGATGTACCATCTACGATAACAGTCCGTCTTTTCATATATCATTGCAATCACTGATCTTGAGCAGTAGTGTTCATAGTAGTGATAGGCGATTCGGTGAGTATTCCTACGATGCTATATTCCTTGAAGACGATAAGAATTTGGCCACAAATGTAGAAGCATGCAATGCCAAATTCAAGCAACTTGGAAATGACCGTTTTTCAGGGGTTGAGCTGCTGTTAAAAGCAACCTGGTAATTTCCTTAGCAGTTTCCCGTACTTGCCTCTGTTAATATTTTTTTCGAAAAATGACAGTTACTTTTTTCTGCAAGGAAACATAAATTTTCAGGTACGTGGACTGATATTTTTCCGTGGGATAGTATTTTTTGTCGAATATTTCTTGTAAGAATTACGCCTAATCGCTCATAATCAATCGTTTTAAAAAGCTGTTACCATGCTGATCGAGCATTTCAAGAATTATTTGTTTATGATGGTGCATTTATCTTTCTCGTGGCATGCCGTTGCATACAGTAACTACCGCATGTGCAATGCCTCAAAAAATCGATTGCAATTTTCTGCGTGCAAGAGCGTATTTTATTTTTCAGCTCATTAAATGATATCAGCTCGTTTGACCTCTAACAATTTCGACACATTTGCTGCTTACGCGGTAATAGAGGTCGCTCCGTTCTCACATCTCCATCTTCCCACTGTTCAGTTTTTCAAACCATCGTGCTGACGGTCATATGTCACGATGATACTTACATCTCCTAAAACTCATTTTCACATAAATTATTAAATCTGCCGCTGGTTGGGATAACATCGTTCCACTTTTTCTAGCTATGCTACAATAACGGTGAACGCTGCTATAATATATCCTGCAATAAAGGTATTTGTGCTGTTCCCTGCATAGCCTGTCATTATACCAATATGTAGCGTCATCTGTGTATTTCACGAAGTTCAATACAATTGCAATCATTTTCTCAATGTTTTACCGTCGCGTTGGTATATAGTATGGGATGGCTTGTGGGTTAACTATTTTTTTGTATGAAGGGAATTGTAAACCATGGTAATATACACATTTCAAGGTAACAGTATTTTGAATTTTGGAGAGGGGCAATAGCTTAGGTAATTTTTTTGCGGAAATTTATATCTAAAAATAGTGAGATCGTGTCATGATTCTTCCAAATTGGAGCACAATACGTAACATATAATCGATAAAATGTTCAATAAATCATTAAAATTATTAATGATGTTATATGCTATATAATGCAATAGTTATGTGATTCATAGAATAAGGGCAGCCGCAAAGGAGTTGCTAAAATTCCTAACTGAACGATCTAACTCAGCAAAAATATATTCTACTTTGTAAAATTGTATAAAAAAATGAAATATTGCACTATCGCAAGTTTATAAAATGACTAAAATATCTATTCTGGTAAAATTGAATTAATCATAATTTAATTAATCCAAATTTCATATAGTATACATAATTGTATTGAGAAAATCCAAATACACAACTCTTAATGGCATCCACTTACAAATGCGCAAGTTTTTCCAGAGATTTTATGGATAGGATGTCTCTCTTTAGTTATTTAAAAAAAATATTTTTTACACAAATCTGGTTTTTTTTTCAAAAACAGTGAAATTTCATGATGTTTAATGCTATAAATAAGGTCAAAATATTTTTTTGAAAAAATCCATCTATTAAAGTATGCATATGAGTATAATTATTAATTATGCAAAGTTATAAGCTGTTAAATGCAGTAGTTTAGGAACAAATGTTCCTTATATGGTAAAAATGTTAGTTTTTAAAAAATGGATTTTTTAGTAATGGATTTAGTAGACTGAAAGGTGGTAAGACATTTTCAAAAAAATATTATAAATAATTCTACTTCAAGTAGAATGATAATATTTGCACCATTAAAAGTGTAGAAATTCACATTTTATTAAAATGGGAAAAGAGAAAAATGTGTTTTAGGGCCGAAATTCATGAACCTACCCCCTTAAATAAAATTCAAAATTTAATACTATACATATTTTTTATGTAAAAAAATCTCCAAGAAAGTTCGTTTGGTAATTATTCATTTGTTATAGCTAAGTCAATATAGTTAATTGAAATGAGAGAAATGATAGACTAGAGATCTCGTATACTAATTTAGTAACAACAGAATATTCATCAACTTACATTCAAAACCCTATTTAAATTGGTTTTATTACTAAAAGTAAATCTGAAGTGATTCATGTGCTTAACCATGAATTAAAATGTATATAATGTCGAAGATTAAACACATTAAAATGCATATATAATAAACAGCTTTTTCGATATATTACTAACCCCCCAATTTACTCTCAATTACATACATAGAAAAGAGACGTTTTAAAATGTCATATATTCAGTAAGTATTTTTTCTATTGTATATTTTAACGTGTATAAAACTGTTAGATAAATCAAAATCAGGGTCCCTTAATTCAATAGGAAACGATATAAACATTAGAAAAATAATCGCTATTATAGCATAAATTGTCTCAAAAATCTTAATATCTCTTAGAAAAATAATTTGGATAATATTTATATACACATTTAAAATTTAATTAATGAATATAAGGAACATATCATTTATCTAAAAATTAATTTACCATTTCTTGCTAGTAAATTATTCTGTACTTTCAGGGTATAACTTTTCCTTTTAAGTAGTTTTTACTAAAAATACTGGATTTTTTTCAAAATTTCTTATGTATTTTTATATATTTACTTCAGTTTTCCCATTTTTGAGTGCAGGACAAACACTTTTTATCACTCAGAAATCATTGATCAAAATCAAGTCCAAGGATTGGAATTGGTTTCCAGTGCATATAAAACACAACAGAGAAATAAGCATATTTATTTATTTTCAAATCTTTAAAAATAACAAACATTGAACAATCAAAACTCTAAAATTTACTTGGGTTAAAAAAGTACCAAATTCTCCTCCAAATATGTCATATTGATTTCCTTAACTCTTTCTTGAGTTTAGCAGTTTATCACACGTTGAATAGAATGAGAAGGAAACGAACAACCCAACTCCTCTAAAAATGAGCAAGATTTTGGGTGAGCAACAAATAAGTGTATCTAAATCCAAAGGAACTTCTCTCGAAGAAACTTTTCCCCTTTTTCTTTCAGTATTACAATGTCTGAAAAAAAAAGTTTTTCGCGAAGGTAACGGAATGCATGTTTCTTTTGCTACCGCGACCTTATCTCTCCTGTAGAACATAAATAAAAGAAAAGCGACAAGACTAATTCTTTCTGTAATACTTTCTACTATGAACTGCAATTGGCGAAAGCAAGGGGAAAAAAGTAGGCTTAGGAAAAAGAGAGAGGAAGGAAAATAAACTTAAATAAAAGTGCAAAGAAAAATAGCGTCTCTTCGGTAGGAAGAACGTCGAATTCACTTCTCCAAGTGTTGAGAAGAGAAACCTTCTATTTCAACACTTTCATTTTGAGCATTCTTTTTTTTCTCTTTTTTGCCGATACTGCAAATAGCATCTAAAACGTGACACCTTTCTGTTAAATGGCTATTTCTTACCTTTCGAAATTTTCTCTGATAAAACTCAGAACGATTTATTTTTATTTTTATTTATCTTCACGTTTTTTTAATGAAAAAATAGTTAATTTAATGAAAACTGGCGTTTAAGTTCGATTTAAAGTGCGTTTCAGTGGTGAAGAATAAGCATTGAGGAAATCGTAAATTTTGAAAAATATATAATATTCTAATTATTATTTGATTAATTAATACCACTTATGTAACTTAAAGCGAATTTGTATGACAGAAAATATAATTCATAAAGACATCTCCCTGTTGAGGATCTTAATTCCGTACAATCAATGGTGCCAGTTAATCGTAATTTTGTTGTTAAAAATTCTATAACGCACGTTTAAAAATCACGACTGAAGGTACAGTAAAATGTTTTAAAAATGTAACCTTAGACACAGAAATTCATGTCATACAGTATTTCTTTTTACACCAATACAGAGGTCTTACATCTCTCAAGTCAAGAGTGAAAAAAACTAAAAATGCTTAATTATGAATTGTTTTCTCCGAATTCGTTAATAAATTGACAGAAATAAGGTATATATTAGATTTAGCACTAGCCATAAGGTTACTCGCACATAAACGAAGCAAAGAGGAATAATCTTAAATGTTCAAAATTATTTTTATAATGAACTATACACATAATACATTTAAGTCACCTTTTAATAAGATCTTGTTAACACATTTCAAAAATTTGTTAATGATAATCTAAATGTGCGAAAATTAATATTTTTGGGTGATTGAAACTCAAAATTTGCTTTTAAAAATAAAATAATAATTAAAAAAAAATTCGAGCATGGATATATTTAAATAAACAGATTTTTATAAATATCAATAAAAAAGAGTCTTATTGATTTTATTATTGTATTTAAATAACTTTGACTAAATTTAATTATATTTAAACAAAGATATGGTTTAAATGTATTCAGATAACATCGGAGCAGAAAAGTATTATATGTGTCTACTATTAAATACGTAATTTGTACCAATTAAAACACATATCACTGATTAAAATGTATATGTTATGTATGAATAATACATATAACTTTTTAGACATTCGTGTACATGGAACATTAGCATTTGTTGTTGATACCCTTTTGGTTTTTCTTAAAAAACTATTTAGTTGCAATCTTAACCCCTTTTGGACCACTAGTGGATGTGTTTTGTTCTTCTATCATAAAAATGTGTCTTTTAAATATATTATTATACTGTTTAAAAATTCCATTTCTATTTTGATTGGTGAGTATTTACACAAACTTGATTAAATAATAATTCTTTAAAAATATTTGAAATGGATTCAAATTCTAAAGGCTGATGTCTAAGGCTTCCTTAGGAATGAACTTGAACACTTTCATATATTCAATTGTTGTTGTTGTCGTATCCTTCCAGAAGGGAAGGAATGAAAGTTGCCAGAGCCTGTAAGACAGGTTGGACTTCTTTACAATAGATGGCGCTTATTAGATGGCGCGCCCCACTTATCTCCACCTCCACAATTTAAGCATAGAACTGGAGAGGAGGGAAATATTCTCCAGCCCCCTGCACTCGTGGTTTCTGCTACGACCGCCCACAAGACTTTCGGACCCACTGATTTAACGAGCACGTACTCCGTGTATACTCGGTGGTATTTGGTGACTTCGGACATCGAACCCAGGCCCTCCGGTCTGGAGTCCGATGCTCTAACCACTAGGCTACCCACGGTCCTTAGTTAAATATCATTTTAAAGTGGAATGAAACTACTATTATATTCAGTTAAATATCTTGAAAGTAGAATGAAATTATGTGTGTTGTTAACTTTTTACCAATAGCGTTCGAATGCAACGCAGGCATCAAAACTTATGAACATTTCTAGGTAAATCTACTACAGCTAAAATATCTACATTATGGGTTGTTTAGTAATTTTAAAGCTGAACCCAAGAGAAAGGAATAAGTACTTATTTTTTGTAGGGCTGTAAGAAATGCTGTACCCTGAGTTTTTTACTATATACAATGATAGTATATTCAGGAAGGTCTTAGCAATAGAGCAAAATACTCAGGACAAGAAAATTCAGCTGGACGACAGGCGGCTCTTTTAAGTATTTCATATATGTTGTTGAAGTTTATTTACTCACCATAGTTATAAGATCTTACAATCTTAGATGGCCAATTACTTAAGAAGATTTGGTACTCCAGAAATGACTCATTTATCGTTTTTTTATTTTTATTTAGTTGTATATTTTGGACGATTATCTTTCGATTAATGTATCACTTTTGTATGACTGAAAATTAGAAGTTGGAGGTGTTAGCGATTTTAAGCTAATTTTTATCAACTACTTTTCAACAATAAATTTTTTTTTAACCATAACTGTAATGCCTTATCGTAATTTTTGGTGACTACAACTTTTATTACAAGCTATTTGTTGTTGGTGTAAGCGCTTCTTTCGTTTGTTTTGCAGTTATCGTGTTGCTAGTTTTACTTACGTTTTATATTTAAAAAAACCCATTCTTTTTCAAGACTTTTACTGATTGCTGTCTTTTAAGAACTGCCGAGATTTCAGTATTATCTTTCCTATTATCTCTTGAAGATTTGTCTTAAAAACGTTACGAGTAAAACGTCGAAATCATTCTGCTGAAATGAACAGCAAACGTTGGTGTAGTGAGGCTGTGAATACGTGTGTCACAGAAGAAAACAAATTAGTTTCTAACATCAGAATTAAGCAGTTATTTTTTTCTGAAAAGACTGAATATTCTGAAGTGGGAAATTTCATTATTGTGAACTTTGAGCAAATGAGCAAAATGATTTTTCAGTTGCGATTCGGGATATTCTTTAAAGATCCTTTTCTATGAAATTAATCATAAAATCTCCTTTTCACTTAAATATTAATAAAAGTGAAAGCTTTGTTCTTTCTTTAGTAAAGAAAAAATAAGCAAAATAATCTTGTTGCTAACGCCACGCAAGCGATGGTGTCAGATCAAGACCCACGTATCATCGTATAATTGGAGCTAGATTACGTCTGCCGTTTTGGCCGCAGCTTTGAGCACCGTGAAGCTAAAACTACATTTATGTCCCTTCTTCTCTCTCCCCAATTGTGCTTTAAAACACCACGGGAAACGACCCGTGTGTCTCTCACGCCTCTTTCCCTACTACCAACCTCTCGATAAGACTTTCAGCTCATCGAATATTTTGGGTGCCCCCTTGCCTGACAGTCACTATGCATTTGCTGCCTTCTCCGGGAATCTATCTCACACTCTCGGTATAGCAGTCGGCTTCACTAACCTCTACCCCGTCTGGGCGGCTTGATTATAAGGAAAATTCTAAACAGTTCAATTAAATACCCCATAATTTGATAAAAACACATGTGTATAGTATTAAATAAGAAAATTTATTGCAGATAAAGTCTTAACAATTTGCAGCAAAATATTGTAAGCTCGGTTCTCATCATTTTCGAAGATTTGAAATAGAAATAATTACGCATACACCTTTCCTAAGAATCCCCAAAAATGTTTTTTTTTAGTTTGATTAAAATTTTCGCATTTAAGCAAAAATAGTTCTACACAGAATTTAATTAGAGTTAACAACCAACTGTGCTTCTCGTAGTCTCATTTTTCTCTTCAAAAATAAGGATAGATAGCCCTCTTATTATTTCTGAAGGGGATGAAGATAAAAATCAAATCAAGCAGTTATAAAGTGAACCTTTTTAATTTGAGTTTAAACTATTTGATTCATTATTCGTTGAATTCTCGTTCGTAAAGGAGCGAAGAAAGTGTAGCTAGTAAAATTTCTTAAATATATTAAACGCAAAAAAAAAAAAAAAAAAAAAACCCTGAAAATGTTATTAAAATTTTTTTTGTATGTGTTTTTTTTTTTTTTTTTTTTTGTGATTTAAGTCTTGTTTGTTTTAGTAGATTTCTTACGCTAAAATATCCCAGATTATTTTGCAAAATAAATATAATAACAGCAATGGAAAGAAGAGAAGAAAAACGCTCCCTTTTAATTGTTACTTTATCTGAGAAAAAAACCCTTAAAAAATGTAAAACAAGGGCTGCAGTCACTGTTAAAGAAAAGTTATTTTCATGAGAAGAAAAGGGTGGCGTAAGAAAGTTGAAAAACAAAGGAAAGAAAAACAAGAAATAATTTGGTGGTTTAAAAAATCGGTCCCCGAAAGTTGCCATTTTTTACTTTCAATTTTTACCTACAAATTTTAATATAGATACAAAAAATATTTTGTTCCTTTCAAGAGTTAATTCCATGCATGAGAATGAAACGCTTCTTATCATGTGCTTTGTCTTAGGCTTAATTATAATGAAGTAAATGCAGGGAATATAATAAAATAAAGATTATAAGGGATGATGTTGTTGTTACCTTATTTCATTATCTTTTTAAGGAATGAAAGAAAAATAATGGGTAGAAAGAGGTTGCAAGAGTTTTCTCCTTTGTTTATTAAAGAAAACATATACTGTATATGAATTTCATGACTTTTTTTCCTCATAAATAAAGGATTTTGCAACGATTATTACACTTTTTTTTTCCAAAAGAAAAAATATATTATCTGCAATTAGGACTTTAGCGAATAATATTTTAAAATGTTTAATGATCAACAAACACAACTAATCTCATTATTTTAAATTACTGCTCAAACTTCCATAGAAAATCTTGTGCAATTTTGAACTCATTTGGATTTGTTTTACAGCAAGTTCTACTGTTTCCCGATTCCAATTTTCATGGAATTGAGAGTTCATTAGAAGACTCTGCTCTGCTTAGCTATATGTCCTAATAGAAAATTAAAATAAATTTGAAATAATGTGAGGTTCTGTATTTTCTTTATAGAGGTGATATTTTAATGTTTTAAATACTACGGAAATTAGTATTAGTAGATTTATTATATTTACATATAAGTTTTATAATATATATGATTATAAGATATCAGTTATAGTAAAAGTGTTTTTTAACAAAATTACATGATTAAATACGAGGGTCACTCTGAAATTTTTAAGATACTCTTAGGTTTTTAAGGTTATACTTACAAAATTTTAGGAGTGTTCAAAGTAGTGTCCTCCAGCATCAATGCACTTTTTTAGACGAATTTTTCACAGATTAAATGTCTCAAATCATTCATTTCATGGAATTGATGAAAAAAAATATATTAATAGCCACATCAATCTCTTCTTCTGAATGAAAACGAAGTCCACGTAAATTCTGTTTTAGATTTTAAAAAAAACAAAGGTCATAAATAGCTAGATCTGGAGAATAAGTTGGATATTCTATCACTTTAATTTGTTTTTCTTTAAGAAACTCAACTGGTAATCTGGCTATATGGGAAGATGCGTTGTCATGCGTGAAGCATTAGTCCCCTAACATTAACTTCTTGGAGAATTTCTGGAAGACATTTAGTGGTGTACCAGTTTGCTGTTACTGTCTTCTGTCCTTCCAGCTTGATATCTTTGACCAATCACGTACTGCTGAAGAAACGGCACAAGTTACTTTTTTCATTGCTACTTGTCTTTTCACCATTGTTGGTTTGGGATCATCTTCAAAGACCCATACTTTGCTTTCTTGACGTGTTGGAACGTCAAAAAAAAGTAAGTACGCTTCATCACCCGTTACAATTTTAGAAATGATGTGGTCGTCCCCTTCATTTTTTAATTTAAGGGTTTTCTTACTGATTCTGACACGCTTCTCTTTTTCGTACTCAGTTAGATTATGACGAACCCAACGGCAAATTTCTTTTTTCATATGTAATTCTTCATGAATAATTTTGTGTATGGCTGCGGATCCAATGTTAAGTTTTTTTTTGTACCATTTGTCAGGTACAACGATTATCATCCATTAACATTTTTCGTATAGTAGACAAATTATCCAGGATTACTGCCAACCGCGGGTTCCTATGTGTTATTCATCCTGAAGAGAATTGCGACCACTGCAAAATTCTTTAAACCATCTGACTACAGTAGCTGACATGGAGACACTTCACCAAATGTTAATTGCAGCCGTTGAAAGTTTCCCTCTTGATTTAATCCAGCTTCAAAATCATAGAAAATCATAGCACGATAATGTTCTCACGTCAACTCAATTTTCTCTTCTTTTTAAAAGTGTATCTACGCTAAGCAACTTGAAGTAAGTCAGTAAAAAATCTGCTGTGTTAAAATACTTTGTATTTTAAAATTAAATTGTTAATTTTTTTTTGCAACTACTCGTATGCGTGTATCGCAAAAAATATTCAAAGTTACCCTCGTGTTTGCTTAGATTTGTGTGTTAAGAGAAAAATTGTTGCCTAATGCCTGGCATTGCACTGTAAAGACCAAAACAGGAATAAAAATTCTGAAATGTTGACATGGGGAATGTATAGATATTTTTCGCTTCTTCAAATAATTTAATCTCCGAATTAATGAAAGCGTTATTTTTTTCTAGAAAGGCTAAACAAAATTTAAAAAAAGGAAAAAACATAACTTAGTTTATACTCTTTTTAAACATTAAAAATATTTTAAATAGAGCTGCACTGCAAGGAATTTCCCGTGTCATTCCTTAGTGTAAGAGGGTCAGAAGGAAGATTAGTCATAGTGAATACAAATTCTATTTATTAATAATCCTCATTTACGTCACAAATGCAACAACTCAAACTAAGAAATGAACCAATTACTAAATATGTGAAGCAATCGCGGGTTAGACGAGATACTAGAAGAAATAACAATAAATTAGATCTCTTACGTCGAAGCAATACACCTTCTATTTCAATTCGTTCTAATTCAAATTTAACGCTTAATTCACCAAATCGTCAATCTTAATATTAATCAAATAAGTAACGAAGTTCTCTTGCTTAACTTCACGCTAATCAATCACTGCTATCCGTTAGCCGTCTAACCTCTCTCCCCCTTAACTCGAAGGATTAATATTTATATACAAGTCTTAATTTACATAATCACATCTTCTTCAGAGGAGGAAAGTTTTTAATAGAATAAATTTTAAAGACACATTTTTCCCCAAGAGGATTATTCGTAAGGAGAACACGAACAGACTCTTTACAATACTCCAAAATTAAAATTTTAAGGAACCAAAGTAGATGAAGGTGGGAGCTGAAGGAACATATGTTGAAATGAAATAATTTTAACTATTCAGAATGTTTTTTCTAATCAATTAATAACTATATTTTTAATAAAATCGAAGGATGTGGGTTTTCCAAACAAGATTTTTTACAAGAAAAGAAAGGATAACGTACTTTTTACTTAATGTAAATACGAAAAAAAAGGACTTTTTAAAGTTTAAAAATTGATCCTAACAGAACATCAAACTACTTTTACTTTTAGAAGTAAAACGGAATGCCAAATAGAAAAATAAACTGAAAAATGACTATGCAAATAGATGAAAAATTTTCTCTTTTCAATTTTCCGATATCAGTGAAAATATTTTTTCCAAAATCCTCGTCAATACTTTAATCTTAAAAACTGTTACATCAGCAGTATTTCAAAATTATTTTAATACACATTATGCGTACCTTTTACATTTGAAATAAAAAATACAGATAAATTTCACCACTTTTCCGCAACAACAAAAAAAATCACCTAAAAAGTTTTCTTATCTGAAATTTTGAAAGAAACGCTGCATTTCTCTAAAAAGATACAGTTGAGAAGAAAGAATAATGATATAAAAATAGATCATTACTCTTTTATAATAGGTGGCTGGCTCATTCATGCTTAAATGCCTTTTTATTGCCTTTTATTTCGTTTATTTTGAAAAAATTCCTATAACTATAGTTTCGAAAGAAATATCTAGTTTTCGTTAAAATATATTTCAAAGCAAGGGAAAATGATATAAAGGATGCATCATTATTTTTTGACAATAGGTGTTACGGGGGCATTCATTTTTAAATACGTTCTGTTTATATATAGCTGTTTGAAAAATTCATTTCCAGCGAATTTTAAAAAAAATAATAGTTTTTTTTTCTTTTGTCATGAACAACTTCAAGTTGAATATATATATATATATATATATATAATATATAAGGATAATTAAATTAGATCTATAAAATTAAATCCCTAGACCACATCTAACTTTTATTTTCCCGTTATATCTTCAAGTATTAAATTTATTACCCCGTTCGGGAATGGAGAACATATGGCTTTAAAGATCTTTGCAGTTCCAACCATTAATTTTTATTACCTAGTATTTCAAATATACCTCTTCAATAAGGAATGTACTTGAACAGACATCTGGCTCTTGAGAAGCCGTGGAATCTTTAATTTTAACACGTGTCCGTCTCTCTCTCTTTTCAAATCAGATTACAAAATGATCTCATGGAATAAAGACGGTTAAAATAAAATGTCTTGATGTTCACTCGAAAATTTCTCTAAAAGAGAGAGATGAATAAACATTAATCAAAAACAAAATTGAAATTTCAAGTTAACCAGACAATAGATTTTAGAAAGGATGTATAAAAATAAAAATAATACAGTTAAATATAAAAAATATTTATGCTACAGCATAATAAACATTGCTGACATAGGACAGCTTATATATAAAATAATTTACATAAAATTGGGGTTGAACATGTTTTGTGGACAGCCAACTTTCCCTAGGTGTGTTAATAATACTGAGCAAAAATCTATTGAAAATAATGGATAGAATATCTAAACCCATTACAAGGAAAAGATAATTTACCTAAAAATTACATACAGAAATGCAAAGCCCACGCTAAATCTGAGTGCAATAAACAAGTTGTTGCCAGATTTTGCACCCAAACGCAAATTCAAAGCATGGGAATGGATGAATAGCAGCAGTTAACAAAAATATGAAAAGAATAGAAATAAAAATATTAAAAATTATAAGCATACTACCATTACCTTAGGGATGTACACTAAAATTATATACGATTAAAAAAACTTAGAGAATAAGAAATTTTATCAAAAAACTAGAATTTTTAGATAACTATATCTAGGAAAAAAATTATAAGATTATTAAACTGTAAATAGTATATGGAACTTTAATCCTTACTACACTCATGTCCATAAATTAAGAATAATGAAGTTCAGGTAAGAAAGAGACAGAAGCAAAACAAATTTGACTTATTTGTAAAGTCTATTTATAAAACAAAAGGTAAAAAGCAAAAAAGATGCTATATGTTTCACATAATGAATAAAAACTGTGATTTTTACTCCCTGGAGCAAATATCAAAAAAGAACCTATTTACAAAAAACAGTATAACATGGTTATTATGATGGTTAATACGGAGTATGTCTCCTGGACGATGCAATACAAGCCTTACAACACTTACACATGCTGAGTATCAAACTATCAATCTGATGTTGGGGAATATTACACCATTCATCAAGCAATGCCCTCCGAAGTTCCGGTAGTCAGGTGGGAGGGGGTTGAAGGGGTGCAATTCGTCTGCCAAGCATATCCCATACATGCTCTATTGGATTCAAGAGAGAGCTGACGAGAGAGGTCTAATGCTGTGCTCCGTCTGTTTCTTTTGGCAGTAACTGCCAAATACCGGTCCTCATTCGGCGTTGTAATTCGGGGGCGACATGTGCTGTAACATCTACTCACATTACCATCATCTTGGAATCGTTGCCAAAGCCTGGAGATGACGCTCTGGGCGATTCCTAGTTCCTCGGATACTTCCAGCTGGGTACGTCCACATTCCAATCGTCCGATAATTCTACCACGTAAAAAATGATCCAAATGCTTCCTTTGTGCCACAACTATGCGGTTATTGCACTGAAAGACTTTTAAAGCGCTTGTGAACAATTTTACTTCTTTGACACCATTCTTTATATACCCCTCTCTTACACTCTCGTCATTGTGACGTACTATCCGCGCGATCTGGTGGTTTCCTGTAATTTGCATATTCTTCTTCAAGATGTGTGTGATAATTCTACAGGTGAAATTTTTATTTTAGAGTTCAATTTCTGTGTGATTCTGAATTAGCCTTAATTTATGGACATGAGTGTATTTAGAAATTCTTTATTCAAATTACTATTAATAAATTTATTGGGTATTTTTGAATTAAGCAGTATTTAGTGAAATGTTTATAGTTTTTTTTTATTTTTCCTGAGTTTTTGAAACTAGAAACTTATTGCGTTGTATGTAATTTTTAACAATATTTCTGAATATAGAAACATATACGTTACTCTCCCAATGTGGTACTTTTAAAATATTGAATCTAAATTCTTCTCGTTTGTCATAAATATTAGTAACTATATCATTATCTTTCAATTAATTTCTATATCAAGAAAATTTGCTTTATAGTTGTTACTATTTGTCTGTATTAAATTAAGATATTGTGGATAAAAATTGGTGTTAGGTTCAAAGTTGTCTTGCTTGCCAAATAGTTGATAATAATTACAATTATGATATACATAGTTCTCTTTCAATACAAACCTAAGTAGAGAACCAAATCTATAATAATTGCCATTTTTAAATAAATTATTTTTATATAATTCTACAAGCATTTTAATCATATCATAAATATTAATAGAGTTAAAAAAGATCTTCAAAATCTAAGCTATATACTGAAGAAATCTTTTTATCGTTAAGTTGTTCAATAAGTTATTTGCTATTTTTTACGTATGGCTGTGGATTTAAGATTACTTATTGTATCTTGTAATATTTTATGGAGAATTTTGCCTGATTTTCTGATATATGTTTTAAAAACATTAGTAACTGCTCTAAACTTGACTGGGTCTTTATGAAATTTAGGAGTAAGGAATACATGTGGAAATTTTAAATTATTATTAATTTGTATTTTTAAATGTTTATGAAAAGCTAAAATTCGATTATTTATTTCTCTATCAGAAATTGATGGCTTAATAAAAGCTGTATTATTGTCAAAATGTTAATTATTAAACTATAATAATATTTACATATAAAGGCAAAATTTCCTGGCACTTTATCAACATAAATTATAATAAATTTATTTTGCAATTTTTTAATTTGATTATTGATATCATTAAAAAAGATATTATTATCTGCACTAAAGTTACATTTATTAATATTGAATTCTGTGAATACCTCTAAAGTCATACTATATTTAATAGCAATATTGTAAATGAATTGCTCAATAAGTTATATAATTGATTTTTTATAATTTTATTATTATTGGAAATTATTAATCTAAAACAGTACCTTTATTCATTATATTTCTTAGATTATTGTCTTTTACAATATTGAGGTCAACAGTAATAACATGCTGGTGATATGTATATATATATACAAAGTCTTGAAACTTGGTAAGAAGATTTCCTTTATGGAATAGAAATCCGTTATAAAATTGTTTTTTTTACAAAAAACGGCCCTTTAATCCCCCTTGCGGGGGATAAAAGGGCGCTATGGATAATTATTTCCATTTTTAAACTATTGGCCGTACAGTTTTCAAATTTGGTAAGCAGATTCCTTCCATGGATTAGAGATCCGCTAAAAAATAGGTTTCACGAAAATTGATTTCTAAGGGGCGTTGTAGGGGATTAAGAGACGCAATAGATAAATATTATCGTTTTTAAACCATTATACTTACCTTCTTGAAAATTTGTATGCATGGCTCCTTCCATCGATTAGAGTTCGTTTAGTAAAGAGTTTTGTGAAAATCAACGTCCAAGGAGGGTCGGGAGGGGTTAAAAAGTTATAGAAAAAAATTCCTGTTTTTAAATTGTTATGAGACTTACTTGAAATTTGTTAAGCATGTTTCTTTTGTTGAATAGAGATCCACAAAGAATGGTTTTCACCGAAATTGACTCCTGTTGGAACTGGGTGTTATTGGGGCGCATTACCAAAAATATTTTCTGTTTTCGAAGTACTAGGACTATAATAGTGAAATTTGGTATGTGTGTGTCTTTTGATGACTTGAAATCCACTAAGAACGGTTCTTTTGGAAATCGACTCTCAATGGAGTTACGAGGCGCATCGATAATAAAAATTCCGTTTTTGCTCTGTTAGATTTACACTTGAAATTAGTGATGCATGTTTATTTGACGGAGTAGAGATCCGACGGGAAATAGGTTTTGCGGAAATCCACTTAGTTATTGGGTTACGAGAGTGCAAAAATTAACTCTACTTCAATTTTAGAGTTTATTAAAAGTTATTATTACAAGTTATTTCCTTTTTATATCAAGAGGCGGGAGTTACAGGTATATTTTTCAATGTAGTCGAATTCTTATCGCTGGGACTTAAATATAAATAATTTACGTATACATAAACAGTACATATTTTATACAACGTCATGAAATACCCAGTGAAGAGGCTGGTTAACGGCTAGTTTTTTTATATTTGTGACTGCATAGAGCCTAGATATAGAGGAATTTGCGAATTACTTTTGTTTTTTCATCATAAGAAGCAATTTAGCTTATAACCTAATTCTGAATTCTTAATATATTCTAATTAAGGTTATTGACAATTGCTATAATTAGAATCTAAAAAGTGAAACATTATTTCTATAAGAAAGTAAGTAATTTTTTACAATAACATTTTATTAAAACAATAATACTTGTATATTACTCAAAATAATGGAAAATAATAAAAAGAATAAAAAATAATAGAATTTTTTTAATAAATGTTTACAGGATGGAAAGTGGAAATATTTTTTTCATGTAGAAATCAGTCAACGTTTTTTGTATTAGCTTTCTTTCTTTGAATATTACGTGAAAGAATAGAACATCAGTTTCTGATTTTCACCTTGTTTCCAAGAGTTCCTATTTTCATCTAAAATTTTTTCTTCAATAGGTTCGCGTGTTCTTCTAATGGCACTGAAATGGCATTCTTCAGGAATATTCAATGGGAAGGGTTTTTTTGCTTATGCTTTCACCTTTTCTTTAATTTGTCCCACTTCACCATAAGCTTCTGTGATTAATATAGATTATTCACCAGGACAACAGGAGACAGTAGCATAAATTAGGGTGGTTGGGGGCTCAAACAGGCACATGCACCAAGGGATTTTTAATGTTTAGCATAGAGATTTCAAAATTAAAATTGTCTATTTTTTGTATATTTTAGGAATATATTTTAAAATAAGAAATAAACAACATAAAATATAATTATTCCTTTAATATAGCTAAATAAAAAACTAAAATTTCAATGTGAGTCTGGTCGCAGCAAATCTCTACATAATATTGCAAAATGATTCGTATAATAATTCGTATGATTCGTGACTTTTAATTTGGTAAATGATTCTAAATGTGTTTTTGTGAACTCAAATTATATTTTACATGAGAAAAAAATTTGTTCACTAGATAAGTAAATCCAAATGCGGAAAAACAGAGCACAAACAATTTTCTTCAAACAATTAAATCATTCCGGCGGGAAATAGGTTGCACGTCTCAACCATGTCCTAGTTCGACAACAGCTGATGTGATTCTATTTTTTCAAGATTAAAGCCATAAAAATCATCAATATACTGGGGCAGAGCCTGTTACCGCACGGTTTTTTAGATAATTTTTACATTCATTTTATTCCATTCAAGTCAAAAAATTTCTGAAACATTTTGGATATTGCAATTTTTCTGAATCGTGATGAAAATAGTGTTTTCAATAGAGCTTCAAGAGAGAGTAAAAGCCTGTAAAAACTTCCATTTCAATTAAATAATCCCTTGATTTATTGGTTACAATACAATGGGAACATTTCAGTGAAAAAAAGGAATTTTGACATTATTACAAAAATTCGGTAGACAGACTTGGCGTATCATTTAAAACAATAACTCTTTAAAGATTATGTTTTGTCTTTCAGTATAATTTACAACCGAGGGATGAAAATAATCTTTTCACAAACTTTCAAACACAAGTTCCCACCTAACATCTTTCTTATTAGAGCACCTAAAATCGTTTAATTAATTTTTATCCCATCTCTTTATAATGCGAGGACCTTATGTGCAACACACAAGCACAAGTTTCAATTTAAATCACCAAGGGAGTACTCACTTTCTCGAAGCAATAAGATAATTCGATCGTTTCATATTTTAAAGCCCGGTTGAAATTGCTCATTTTTTGACAAATAAGTTCTAAAAGGTAAATTTAAAATGTGTTCCTCAAAGTAGCCTTCTTCAATAATTTAATTTAGTTCTAAAAGTTTTGACACTGATTCTCTGTGAGGACTTGAGCTTTCGGTCTTGATGCGAATAATATGGATCCTGAAGCGATTCTTAAAGTCAGAGAGACGCAGAGATTTCAAGGAAATTTTCTTTACTTTTTAGGAAGTTTTTATTTAAATGTAGGAGAAAAACATGATGCATTTTCTAGATTTTCTAATAATTTTAAAAAAAAATCTTTTTTTTTTTGTTGCAATTTTCAATTTAAAGTGGAAGAAATATTCCAATATTTAACATCCAATGACGTCTTACATTTTGTTTTTTAGCATTCTATATTCCTCATACTTCGCCTTATTTTTCAAAATCTTTGGAACCGATGATCGACTCTTTTTTAATGTCTTGATATTTTAGCAAAAGATGCACTATCCTCATACATTTTCCTAATTTTAATCTTTTTTGAAATAATTTACGTCTGTTTACTTTTAGTTATCATAGTTTCTTTACTCATTCATTAAAGTCAAGTCATTAAAAATGTTTAAAGAAAAGTGATACTTGTCAATTGAATCAATGATTATACTTGACAAGTATAATCATTGTGCACGTGATGAGGCTATCATAAAAACTAAATGTAAGTTATGCACACATTCTGTATCCGCCACAGGCCCTCTCTCCAAATGATCAATTTTGCGAATACCTACGCATCAATCATCACTCTTGACTTTACCAAACAGCACTATTCTTTTTAGCAAACTTATTTTAGTGCATGTAGTTTGGCACAAAAACATTCCAAAACACGTAACAGAAAGTAAATAAGTAATAATTGAAATTTATAAATCAAACTACAAATCATATTATAGCGGAATCCATCCACACTGAATGAAGCTGCTCTAAGCGTGGTATTTCGAAACACACACACACACACACACAGGTGTAAGAAATTAAGAGTATTTTCAGACCGGATCGATTATCTCTAGAACTGCTGGACCGATTTTAATGAAATTTGATATGTACATACATTGACACAATACAAAAGAAATAATCATTCAACAATTGCAATACACGCATGATTGAGCGCAACACTCGTTGGAGTATAAAAGAAGGTATAAAACAGCAGTTGCAGAATAAACAAAAGAAATGGGTTAATTGCGTGTATGGCCTCCTCTTACAGCTATGCAGGCCTCGCGCGTGATGTCATACTTGAAAAAAGGCAGTTTAGTAGTTCTTGTAGCAACTGGTCCCACTCGTTAAGCAACGCAGTTTTCATTTCCTGGATGGTTCTCAGGGGGGTGTTGCGAGCTGCAATTGCCCTTCCCAGAGCGTCCCAGACATTCTCTATAGGGTTGAGGTCTGGAAACCTAGCTGGCCAATTCATACAGAGACTATTCTCTCTCTCTAGAAATTAGTCGACCAGAAGAGCTCTATGCGGCCTCGCGTTATCGTCCATTAAAATGAACTGAGGACCACATACACCTCTGTAAAGGCTAGCACAGAGCTACAAGAACTCATTTCTACATCTCGCACCAGTCACAGAGCCTCTTTCAAAGACATGGAGAGGTGTATGGCTATCCAACATGACGCCTGCCAAGACCATTAAACCTCCTCGCCATAATTGTCAATTTCAAGGACATTGGAGGGTAGGTAGCGGGTCCCTGGTTCTCTCCATATGAACGTACGGCGAGAAATGGTGTTTAGGCTGAAACGGGACTCATCGGTGAAGAGAACGGTTGCCTATTGATCCAAACTCCAATCTCTATGGTGAATGGACTCTGCTAAACGGACTCTCCTGTTCATAGACGTGAGCGGGACGCAAACAGTAGGTCTTCTGACGAACAACCCTCTCTCAGGAAGTCCTTATGAAACAGTCCCCCTTGATACACAGGTTCGTGTAGCTGCATACAAATAACGAGAGAACTAAGAAACTGTAGCCCCTCTGTTACACCTTGCTATAATCGATAAGTGGTGATCTTCTCTGGCCGTCACACAGTGGGCAGTTTTCACTATTTGGCGCACGGAAATTATTTTATAGCTTTAAAGTCTTCATAATTATATCTAATGATCAAAAATTATTGTAATTAACCCGGGAGAAGGCGCTCTTAATACTAACATTAAATGTTGTGAGGGTTGACTGAGTCACACACACACACCCCAATCCTTTTATTATAATTATTTTTACTGTACGCGATAAAAATCGTGAATAACTTAATTAAGAGAAAGTATACTTCTACCTACTTTTAAGGACTTTAAAATTTTTTTTTGAAAATTTGAGAAAAAATATCAACCAAACAGAACCAAGAAATTTCAAAAATGTACGTGACTTTAATAAAGGACACACATCACAGACACTTTTCACTCACATTATATGAATGTTATTGGCTGACAAAACTGTCATATGTTGTTCAAGTTATTGTAGTCTTATTGTCTTTTGATGTCGACAAACTGCATGTTCAACTTTTTCTTGCTTATGTATTTTTAACAGAACGAAGAGTGTCTTGAGCTACACTTATGGCTTCATATTTTTCCTGATGGAGATCTTTAAGTAGAATTTGAAAATTTTCCTTCTAAAACTCAAACGCATTTCCTGTTCATGGATTTTCTTATATTTACTTTTGCTATGATGCTTAATATGCTTTACTTCAGCAGATCCTCCCCTTGCTTCATCATTTTCAACTTCCTTCAATACCTTTTCTTTTCTTTTGCTTATTTACATTTATAAACCAAAATAAGTCGTAAAATACAGCAATCAAAACTTTTAAGTTGTTCACAGGGGAAAAATGTAGCATGTTCATAGAAAGTATATATTGGAACTAAAGTGGTGGCACGGAGAACTCAGTCAAAACAAGTACCTTAAAATTGTAAAAAAACGTTTGCCACACCCAAAAACGAAGGAAATGTGTTATTTCGTGAGCCTGGGGTGACTCTGTGTCTCTTGTGCTTGCTCCTGGGTTAAAATAAATTGGGTACTAATTATATATATATATATTATATATATATATATATATAATCTACAAAGAAATAAGGCTATTAAGGACAACAATTTTATGTCAGGCGTGAATTTGATCAAGAATAAATGACCGCTAATTAGAACCTAGTTTTTGAACAAGGTTCTAAGGAAATTAACAGCAACAGTAATGTGGCACATGTGGGAGAATATTTAAAAAAAAATTAGGAGGCAAGTTAAAGATTAAATTTTAACAGATTAAACAAATACAATCCAACAAAAGTACGGATCTACAAGCATTATCATTATATATATGCAATAAAGTAAGATAGGTATGGGGAGGAGAGATATAGGAAAGGAGTGAAGGGGGCAACATAGAGTGTGCGTGATTGTATGGATAGGGAGGGTTTGGAAGTGTTTGAGCAGTAGAACGATATATTTATTGCATGATTCCGAGTCACTAGCATTATATTCGCTATACTCGTGTTGACGCACCCTCTTACGGAGAGAAATAAAAAGGCGATACAATTATCACAAAAATACCAACGGCTAATACTGAAAAAAATTATAACTTTGGGAGTTCATGGATAGCAGCTAAATTTGGTATTAAATTAAAGGTCTCTACTCTATGTGGCTTAAGTGTTACAATGATCAGCCCGTGTCAGTCGCAAGAGTTCTAGTCCATTAAAAACAGAAAAACATTGTGTTTGTGGGAATTACGTATTGTGCTAAATGTTAAGTTTTTACAATTTTGAATCAACTTTGTACCTAATTTAAGAGTCAAACAATGAAATTACTTTCCCATAACGTGTATTTTCAAAGAAAAATGCCAAAAGCTATAAAATCTTGTTCAGACGAAACCATAGAGCTTCTGACTGGAAAATGAGGCTCACAGGTGTTCCTTGCAGCCCCATTAAACCCGATCTAAAGCGTCAACTGTTGCAGATTTCCTATCGCGTACTGTAGAAAACTGATTACAACACGACTAGGGAGCCTAGGAGGATCATATATTGAAGGCTGTTATTAATTTTCGCGCAACTTTTCATTTTTGGGGTTTCCGTGCACCAGATCGGGAAAACTGCCTACTGTGCGTCGTGGCTCTTGGACAACTTTGCGCAGGCTTTCTCTCGATGGATCCAGTAGTCTAGAACTGTCTCCATAAGTTATAAATGACGCTCGGTGTTAAATTGAACTTTACATAAATATGGACTTGACATTGGCCTGCTTCTAGCCTCCCAACAATTCGCCAATTCATTCCATCATCCAAACGTTGGCAGTTACTTTGAATTGATCCGATTGCTTCAAAATAGCCCCAAGAAATTCGCTGAGGTGTGTGGCGAACGAAATACGTCTTTACTAACACGCGCTTATGAAGCCTTTTTTTATGCTGGCTCCACCTACACACACGTATACGCTTACGTATTTACCGTGCAAGATTTGCCTTTTTATCTAGAAGCAGTGGTTTTTCATTCAGTTCAGTTCTTTCATGCAATTCAATAAAATATGCAAATTCTCTTAATTTCTTACATCTCTCTCTTTCACTCATATGCGTCGCAGAGAATGAAAACAATATCATTTGTCTCAGGGTAGTCATACTTAAGGAATTTCTCTATATATGCAGGCAATGTTATAAACCGAATATCACTTTAAAATGAAGTTAATAAAAGATTTTTTTAATGGAAAATACAATTTAGTTTAAAAAACGTGTAAGTAATATAAGTTTGAGAGATAATTTATTACATTACATTCTCTTACCATTTTTAACTCATTCATATAAAATTGCAATTAAGTTCCTCCCATTTTTTCTCAATTTCCATTCGCATTTCAAGCGTTTTATTTCGTGAACTATTGCTTATTAAATAACAAAAAAAATTAATACTGAATACTTGAATTTACAGCATGTGTATTCATGAAACTATAGTTTATCATATAGAAATTCTATTTTTTGTTTGTTTTTAAAATAAATTTTGATTAGATTACGAGAAAAAGTTTTTAAAAATAACCTTCTGATCATTTGCAAATAATATTTAACATTGAAATTTATGTAGAAGACACTGAAAAGAAAAACTATCTTCAAATTTTTTTATTTATATTTAATAACTATACCTCAAAAGTTCCATTATATTTTCTATAAATGTAGGAAACAACGATTTGAATTTAAACAGAAACAACACAAATTCAAAAAACAAGCCATTTCGATTGATCTATCATTGTCTAAACTCCAGTTTTTAATCTTGATCGAAAAAATGGTCGAGAATTTAATAGAAAACTCTATATTTTCTGTGGGATTTCCGCATACCTTAGTGGATTTCAAACCACAATCAACGCTCGCAATGAAACTTTAACTCTGGTAAGCAAAATCGATTCTTCTAGCAAATTAATTATTCTGGGATGTTTAGAAAAGATACGCGGCTCACCATAATTGAACTTTTCTTCGATTAATCCTCCTTTCCAAAAAAGTAATAAGTATTTTCACAAAGCCATCTTCACCTTTTTAGCCGAGCAGTGTGAACTGCGTTCTGAAGGCTTAACGAGGAATAAACTCCAAAATTTTTTCTTTGTGATTCCAGTATGTAAAGACACATGAAAAACCCAAAAAGAAATAAAGATCCGTTACCACATAATAATTCAGTCACATTTAGCCACCTGAAAGTATTTTTCTGTCTTCCTCATAATTTTACGATTTCCAGATTTGGTTGTAGAATGCGTTCTTGAAACAAAAATCGCATCAACCATAACCGAATTATTGATCTCAAATTCAATTTAGCATCCATCATTAGTTGATTCCACACCAGCATCTTCGGCAGTGTTTTAATTTTTTCATTCTTGGAAACTTGGAAGCTAGCAGCTGTAATGTTATTTTTTGTACCCAAAACACTTTTTAAAACACTGCTTGGAGAAATTTTTTTTTCTTTTCTTTTGTAAAATTTTTTTTTCTTCATCTGTTGACATTTCGAGATTAGAACGCAACACTTCAAAATGTCTTTTTACATTATATGATTGTGAAGTCACTTTTTCATTACAAATTACACACATGACCATTTTATTTCTTTCAATCCCACCCTATTTATTAACCATTCAGCTGGATATCGCCTGGAACTTGCATGGCTTCATTTTAATTTTTTACTCACCGACACAGTACAGGGCTACACATAAATATATTTATAACTGGAATACAATAACTTGAAATGAAATTTTGTACATAATCCACATGCATATTACTTTTAAAAGCGTTCGAAATGTATGCCTCTAAGTTCATCCCTAGTACTGACTAGTACAGGAGCTCCTTAAATTGCGAGCCAAAAAGAGCTAGTATCGAGAATAATAGATATGAGTCTATAGCCTCAGGAGGTGAAACAGAGGGGACAATACAAGTGCTCTATCTACAAACATAACCTTACAAAATGCATTTTATCTGAAGAAAGTGCTTTAAATAGGGTTATTTGCTTAAATTTGTCGATTTTTTTCAACAAACGAAATGCGAGTAAAACTATTCACTTTATTTGATATTTTGTAAACAGTTTTGCTTTATTTCAAATAATGTATACTTTCATATACATTTGTTGTCATGCGCGTAGCCTTAGAACTGTAATGATCAAACTGAAGGTTATAGACAGTATTTAAATTGCTTTTGTGTCAATGCAGTGCTTGAAAGAATATAAATAATACACACAAATTAGAAAATATAAATAAGCCCCCATAAACAACCAAGTGGCTGCCTAGCAATTGTGGGTCAATTAAAAAGCTTGTGTGGGTCAGTGTCTGACCCACGGGTCATAGGTTCACCATTACTGCCTGGAATCAACAAATTTGAATTTGAATCCCTGGGGCACACTCCCTATAAGTCAAGTGTCGTTTCCTCGGAATTTCATCTATTCTATTCACTCAAGGAATCCTTGAGAGTTTGTCAATTTACCTCAGACACGCACATTCGGATGCGGTGCCGAAGTGGATTTAAAACCAGCCCAAAACCTTTTACCAGGATGGCATTCGAAAGCTCGCGGTTTGCTAGACTAAGTGTTTTACTCTAGGTGAACATCATATAGAAGAATAATACATCTTTTGTACGCCTATCTTTGTTTAATAAAGCTGTAGAGGGAAAAATGTTGGCCCACTGACCGAGTGGTAGCGCATGGCGCTTGCGTACTACAAATTCGGGATTCTATTCTCGGGCTGAGCCGACTCAACCTTTCATCCCTTCAGTCGGTCAATAAATGATACCAAGCTTGCTTTGGAAATTAACACTAGGGGTTTCGCTTCAGACTGGCCAACTGATCGGGGCATCTGCTCATGAACCTCAGCGACCAAGGTCACGTAGAGATGGGCACAGTAGACCTTAGGTCTCATGTGCTGTTGCGCCAACGAGTTTAGTTTAGAGGGAAAGTGTAAGTAATTTTTTACTTACCTTTGTACACATCCAGCCATTCCTCCCCATGTGGAAAGTGAACGATCAAATAATTTCCGAATCGAAGCAAACTGCAGACATACATAAATTTAATATTTACAAGTAAGATGAGAAAAAGGCATGTATTAAAAATATTATGAAATGAAAAGAATTTCTATGAGAAAATTTAAAAAAAATGTGTTATATTTTTTCATTGTTAGTCCTTCAATTGTTTAAATTCAATGGCAAGAAGAAACGCATGTGTTTATGATTCCAATATTTCAATAAGGGTTTTACCTATAAGGATTTCTATTTTAAATACTTAACTCATTCAGTTTCGCCTTGAAGTACAGAAATGAACACACATTATGTAATACAGTTTAAATCCAATTGCAGAAATACACTCATGTCCATAAATTAAGGATAATGTCAGCTCCGAGAAATAAAGGTTCAGGAACAAAACAAAGGAGATTTATTCATTAAACTCATTTATCAAACAAAAGATAAAGAACAAAAAAGATTGTATGTATGATACCATTTATAAAAACAACGGTTTGTGCTCCCTTGATCAATTACAAAAAATACTCTCTCCACAAAAACTTATTACAATAGAACAGCATTTATCCGAACGTTTATTATCCGGAGCGTCAAATATCCGGACCAGTGTTTTTGTCAACTACATGTACTGTATAATAAATACGTTTTCGAAAAATGCAATGCTCAATAGTTGTTTTGCGTGAAGCCAAAAGTGACAGTAAAACCCAAGGTGAGGGATATTTGGGGAATTTTTTAGTTGTGTGATTTGGTAAACATCTGCGTGAAATATTAGGTCAATTTGTTTCCAAGTGAGGGGGTGTATACGTGCTCTTTTGTTGAGTTGTGAACTGCTATGGCTTTAAATTCAAAACAGAAGCGCAACTCTTGAATATAGAGAAAAACTAGAGACAACCAATAAAAGAAGGCGTCATTGAAAAGCGCAAGAGAATTTATAGGAAACAAGTCTTGCGGGGATTTCTTTTGACAGAAAACGATGAAGAAAGTGCTTTTGCTAAAAAGCTCAATATGAAGGACGCCTGATACATGCTTGTCGAAACGTGGGACTCGTTCCAAAGAGCCTGAAAAATGCATGGAATAAGCTGTGGACATATTTACAAGGCAAAAAAGACTTTAATGACGACCACAGGGAGGAGATTAGCGTCATTGTCCAATCGATCCCAGTATTTCAAGAATGCGATGCAGAAGACTGTGGATTTCAAATGCTAAATGATAACGAGATTGTGACATCCGTGCTGGAAGAATCCGACCCTGTCGACGATGAAACGGATAAGGACAGGACAACAACTAAAGTAGCAAGGGTCCATCAAATTTTGAGGCCTTTTCTGCTTTAGAGACAGCTATGGGGAGTGGTACGAACAACAATCAGAGTCCTGTCCTGCTCAAGTACTGCTGCTCAAGAGAATCAGAGACCTTGGAGCGAAAAAACGAAGGTGTACAATGGTGCAGCAAAAAATAAGTGATTATTTTCCACAATAAAAGTAAATTGCGACATTTTTCACCTATTTTGCTTTTTCTTCAAGCTCTTTTCTCGTACGTTTCTCTCTGTGATGATTTTCAATACTCGCATAGTGTCCGGTTTCATATGTTGCACGGATCATATTCGATTTTCGGTTATCCGAACAATCGCGTATTCGAATGGTGTCCGGTCCCAATTGATTCGGATAAACGACGTTTTACTGTACTTCACGGGTGGTATGATAATTAATGCATCATATGTCTCCCATGTGATGAAATTCAATCCATACACCTTAGCATGTTGAGTATCAAATTGTCGAGCTGATCTTGGGGAAGATTACTTCTCTCAGCAAGCAATGCTCGAATTACTTTTACACACAAATGACGGGACTTAAGGGCTGAAGCTCGTTGTGCAAGCATGTGCCACACATGCTGTACCGGATTCAAACCAGTTGAGAATGCTGGCCATTCTCATTTGGGCCATTCTCACATGCTAGTCATTCTATTGGGTAATAAACTCAGATTGAAGGCATTCGTTTACAGTGTTTGCTTGGTGAGAAGACGAGCGTTGTCATCCATAAACACAAATTCTGTGCCCATGGCGCCCCTAAACAAACGTGAATGTTGTTGCAGAAATATGTCCTGATAATATTGGCCTGTCAGGGTTTCGAATTGAACATGCAGATCTATTCTAGAGCCCAGTAAAATTTCCCCCAAACGAGCTATCTTGCATCACTGTAACCGTACAGTTCAATGATGTTACCTTGAAGGTGGCGGGTACCTGGAATTCTCTATACGAAAGTCTGACGTAAATCAAACTTCAAGCTAAACCTAGACTCTTCGGAAAACATCAGACATGCCCACTGTGATGATGCATCCAATGAATGTTCTCTACTTCAGGCTAAGCATTGGAGACAGTGAGTTTCTGTGAGCGAAACATATCTGAGAAGCCTGCGAGCATATTGACCAATATGTTCCAAACGTCTGTTCATGGTTTGTTTTGAAACTGTCGTACCTGTGGCTGCAGATGGCTTACAAAACAGGTCGAGTGTTCTACACCGCCGGCTTCTTTTTGGAGTTACTGCCAAACATCGGTCTTGATTTGGCTTTATAACTCAGGGGCGATCTTCTTTGTAACGTCTACTCACATTTTAGTCATCCTAGAATCATTGCCAAGGCCTGGAGATGATAATTTGTACAATTTCAAGTTTTTCGGATACTTCCTTCTGAGTACGTTATATTCCAGGCGGCCGATATTTCTCCTAAGTAAGTAAAAAGAAAAAAAAAACATCTTTATGCTTCCTCTGTGTCACAGGTATTCGGTTATGTCACTGAGTGGCTTACAAAATTCTTGTGAGCAATTTTACTTTTTTGACAGCATTCCTTATATATCCCTCGAGTATACTTTCATCATTGTGACGTACTATCAGTGTGTCATCTGTTGGTTTCCTGCAGTTTGCATATTATTGTTGAAGAATGAGTGATAATTATACAAATGAAATTTTTAGTCTAGAGTTCGATTTCCATGTGATTTTGAATTATCCTTAATTTATGGACATGAGCGTAATAAGGAAATTTTTAAACCTATAAAGTAAATAAATATATAAGTAAAGTATTAATATTTTTTTATTCAGAAATTATATATATATATATATATATATATATATATATATATCTTTTATTTCTCTCACGAATAAATAGCGTTAAAAACCTATATCATAGTTTATTGAACATGAAATACCACATGTATAGTAAAATTTCATATATATCACTTTCAACAAATTGTCCAACCCTGCAGAGTTTCTTAGAAAGCAATTTAAAATTTCTGTCGAGTTAAATGCAAGTGATATGTGACACATATTGAGTACGGAATGGAAAAAAGAGAAAATTGTTTCTTTCGCCCAAAAATTTCTTCAACGTGGTGTCCTTATTGAATTTGTGAGGATCAAATCAGCAAAACAATGAGATTTCTTCTGAGAATAACCTCGGCCATGTGGATGCTTTCCTATTCTGATCTAGGGACTTTCTTTGTGGAGTTAGATATTGAATATGATTGATTTTACCAAAATCACTCACTGTGATAAGGTTTTAGAAATACTTTTGTTTTATATTTGTGTTGACTACACTTCCTTTCCACCTTTTCATGCTATGCAGAAGATTTTAAATTTTTTCTGTGTACAAAAAAGCTCTGTAACTTTTAATATTTTTATGAATTTCTTGGATCATTTTTTTTGAAATTCCTTCGTAAATATATTAGTATTTTAAATAAATAATAATGTAGGAGTAATAATTTATGAGACAGAAAAATGCAAAATAGTCTTTTAATGTTATTTTTTATTTTCAAGGCTGTTAAGAGCCTAATTTATTTATGTTTTTGCCATGAAATATCGGTGGCATAGTGTTCTTTTTATTCTGTAGATAAATTTTTACATATTTTTATTGCTATTAAAGAACACATATCTTTAATAAAATATAAAGTACTAATGAAAATATAATAGGAATGTTTTATAATGCACTCATGTACATAATTTAAGGATAATTCAGAATCACACAGAAATTGAACTCTAAAATAAAAATTTTACCTGTAGAATTATCACACACATCTTGAAGAAGAATATGCAAATTACAGGAAACCACCAAATGGCGCGGATAGTACGTCACAATGACGAGAGTGTAAGAGAGGGGTATATAAAGAATGGTGTCAAAGAAGTAAAATTGTTCACAAGCGCTTTAAAAGTCTTTCAGTGCAATAACCGCATAGTTGTGGCACAAAGGAAGCATTTGGATGATTTTTTACGTGGTAGAATTATCGGACGATTGGAATGTGGACGTACCCAGCTGGAAGTATCCGAGGAACTAGGAATCGCCCAGAGCGTCATCTCCAGGCTTTGGCAACGATTCCAAGATGATGGTAATGTGAGTAGATGTTACAGCACATGTCGCCCCCGAATTACAACGCCGAATGCGGACCGGTATTTGGCAGTTACTGCCAAAAGAAACAGACGGAGCACAGCATTAGACCTCTCTCGTCAGCTCTCTCTTGAATCCAATAGAGCATGTATGGGATATGCTTGGCAGACGAATTGCACCCCTTCAACCCCCTCCCACCTGTCTACCGGAACTTCGGAGGGCATTGCTTGATGAATGGTGTAATATTCCCCAAGATCAGATTGATAGTTTGATACTCAGCATGTGTAAGTGTTGTAAGGCTTGTATTGCATCGTCTGGGAGACATACTCCGTATTAACCATATTATACTGTTTTTTGTAAATAGGCTCTTTTTTGAAATTTTCTCCAGGGAGTAAAAATCGCAATTTTTATTAATTATGTCAAACATATAGCATCTTTTTTGCTCTTTACCTTTTGTTTAATAAATAGACTTTACAAATAAGTCAAATTTGTTTTGCTTCTGTCTCTTTCTTTGCCTGAACTTCATTATCATTAATTTATGGACTTGAATGTACAAAGTCTTATTTGAAAACATTTCCATTGGGGTAATCATAATAAATGCTGTTCAGAATCTCACATCACAAACAACTGATAAGAAATACCCCCACTTGACTCTGGAGACTGGAAGATAAAATGTATGTAAATTTGAAGAAAAAACACATCAAATTTAAGACTAGTGAGAGAACAAGATTTTAAGTAGATCTTTGGAAGTGTTTATGCATGCAAGAGTGAAATGAATGGAAATTGATTAGTTAAGTATCACACACAGGAGTATATCACTTAGTCTTTTGAAAATTACGATACAGATACATATTTCAATTCATAGTTGAAGTGCTTGAATATTTTTTTTCAAATATTGATCAAAAAGTGCAAAAGTTTTAAAATACACGAATAGTCACATAAAATATTTATTGCACAGAATACATAAGTTTTTGTTCGGAAATTGAAAACCATTTCAGACGATATTATTTCAAGCGCGGGATACAATAAATCAACAACAAAAGTCTATGTCTAGATTGGAATGAGAAATATAATAAATGTAATTTTTATATATATAAATATATATAACCAAATTAGAATATTCTAAAAAAATACACACAAGATGTAATTCTTACTGAAATCTAACTTGAACCAACTTGATTCCAAATAATTTACTAAAAATGCTATAATTTGCTTTTCTAAACAGTCTCATTTTTTTAATTGCTGTCTTTAAAAGATTAAGTTTATTTTTCAAACATGGTTATAAAAATGTAAGCAGACATATAGGTACATGTATGGTTGTAAAATGTGTTTCACACATGTAGACGCCATATATATATATAAAATAGTACAGAACTTATTACACAAATTAAAGATAAAAAAATATTTTCAGTATTTAGTTTAGATTTTGAAGATCTTTTTAACTCAATTAATATTGATGATATTATAAAAACACTAGTAAAATTACATAAAGATAATTTGTTTAAAAATGTCAAATATGATAGATTTGGTTCTCTACTTAAGTTAGTTCTAAAAGAGAATTATGTTTATCATAATGGTAATTATTATCAACAGATTAATTTATATTTACATTATTTTGAAAATAGTTTCACAGACAACTTAGAATTTTATTTTTTTCGTTATATAGATGATATAATCATTTTTGGCAAGCAAGACAACTTTATACCTAATATTAATTTTTATCCACAATATCTTAATTTAATACAGACAAATAGTAACAGTTACGAAGCAAATTTTCTTGATATAGAAATTAAATTAAATGATTATAAAATAGTTACTAATATTTATGATAAACGAGAAGACTTTAATTTCTATATTATAAAAGTACCGCATTGGGAGAGTAATGTGCATGTATCTATATTCAGAAATATTGTTCTTAATTACACACTACGCAATAAACTTCTAGTTTCTAATAAATCAGAAAAAATAAAAAATTATAAACATTTTACTAAATACTGTTTAATTCAAAACTACCCTATTAATTTTATTAATAGATATTTAAATAATGAAATTCTAAATAGTAAGGATTAAATTTCCATAGTTTTAAAAGGTTTAGATTATAGATTTATTATTCTTCCTAGATAGTTTTAAATACCCCCAGTTTCTAGTTTTAGATAAAATTACTTTTTTAGAATATATTATAACTTTTAAACCATATTAAGAGTCTAAGATAATGGTAGTATGTTTACATTTATTATTTCTATTCTATTCTTTTCATACTTTTGCTAAGTGCTATTTTTCAGCCATTGCTTTGTTTTGAAATTGTATTTATGGTCCAGAATCTGGCAATAACTTGTTTATTGTACTCAGATTTAGCGCGGGCTCTGCATTTCAGTATGCAATTTTTGGGTAAGTTACCTTTTCCTTATAATGGATTTAGATTTCCTATCCATTATTTCCAATTGGTATTTGCTTGGTATTATTAACAAAAAAGGGGGAAGGTTGGCTGGCAAAAAAAAAAAAAGTTCAACCCCACTTTTATACAGAAGGATTTTTTTAAAGAAAATTTTATGTATAATAGCTGTCCTAAGTCAGCAATGTTGATAATACTGAAGCATCCATTCTTTTATATTTTACTGTGTTATTTCAATCTTTCATATCTCCTTCTAAATTCTGTTGTCTTGTTATCTGGCAATTGATATTCTTTTAAGTATTAATCATGTAATTCATCTCTCTCTTGTAGAGAAATTTTGAATATATATATATATATATATATATATATACATACAAAATCAATATCCATTAAACTTGCTTTAAAGGGGCCACCTCACAAAAATCGATCCACAAAATTCGATTTTTCAATTTTGATTGAAAAATAAAATACCACTCTTTCTCTTTCTAATGCAATTTAAATTTTTGTTCTAGTCGAATTAGAAGTATTTTTATTATTTTTTTAAAACTTTGTTTACATCAGTCAAAATCCAAAACAGCTGATTGCCCACGCACCTTTCATACCAAAACAAAAGACACTTACTACTTTTCAGCCTCGTCAAGTATTTTAAATTGATTAAAAGAAATTATTTTGATCCGTAATTTGTTCAGGAAAGAAGTGAAGTGAATAATTGTAGCTGTTTGTTTACTTTCTGGAAACTCGCATGCTTTTTCTTACCTCCTGAAATATTACGAATTTCTGCTATTGTAAACATTCTTTCCATCAAAAACATTTTTCAACATGCCTTGGTTTAATAATAAAACGTTTAAAAAACGAAAGTTTGGAAACAAAGGTACAAAAACCCAAACTTTCGAGAGATTAAATGCGTCATAAGTCAGATTACTTAAAGCGAAGTTAGGTAAGTTTAATGAAGAGTATGTTTCTTTTTCAGATATATTTGAAATTTTTTTTTTAAATAATTGACATTTTACTGTTTTCTTGGGCTTTGAAACCACATTTATTATAAATAAAATGTGAAAAACAATGTATTTACATAAATTTTGGTCGCCAAATCCAAAGTTTGGTTCAAAAGTTGTTGGCATGTTGTGACTTTTGTGGTGTTATTCAAACATTTCTTAATACCAAGTTTACTAAAACAGTAGTTAATTAAAAAAGATACAAAATTATATGAAGTAATCACTGGGATTTCATATGCTATTATTTTTATTGGAAAGGAGAAGCAGCTTCGAAAATATTTTGTAGAGTTATGAATTTGTCACCTCCATCAAAGTAGTACGAGTCCATGCATGCATTAAATAACACGACTCAGAAAGTAGCCAAACTGTCTATGACATTAGCTGCTGCCAAAATAATATTTAATAATGCAAGCCCTAATGTACCAGTGTTTGTCTATGGCATTTGACAAAAAAGGGATCATGTTTCTCTGAATAGCGTTATTACAGCAGTTAGTGTGAAGACTGGGAAAGTTTTTGATACCTTAATACTATGGAGGAAATACTCATGTAATTTTAACGGCAATGTACAAAACATTGAGTGTTCGGTAAATTACTTCAGAAATAGTAGGGGGAATGGAAGTTGAAGGTGCACTTTGTATCTTCCATTGCTCAGAGGCACGACACAATTTACGATACACAAATTACGATTTACAAATTACGACAAAATATTTGGGTGATGAGGACTCTAAAGTTTTAGAATCTTAACCTTAAAAGGATGTCAACATTAAAAATGTGTATCTCTCTATTCTTGAACTTTTATTTAGGTAAAACTCAAAATTTCAATGAAAGCTTAAATCGTATTTGATTTATAGTTCCAAAAACTGTATTTATACAATTGGGAACTTAAAAAACAAGAGTATATGAAGCTTTATTTTTATATAATCAAGGTTTCATTACCAAATTAAAAGTTTTAGATGTATTAAACATTCAACCGATTTTATAAATGTCGAGCGTTGGAAGAAGTAGATCATGCGCATATTAAGAAAGCGAAATAGGCAGTTTTACAATGAACCAAAGAAGCTAGAATTAAAAACAAACAATTAAAATGTAGACAAGAAGATGGTGTTGCATATGATACCAGAAATACAAGTTGTGGTTCTGGTGCGCATTAGTTAATAGTAAATTTTTAATTTAAATCACTATTTCTCAAAAGTGTAAATTTCAACACAAAAGGAACATTTTTGAGAAAACTACTTAATTTATAGCTTTGAAACTTTGCACATATATTAATATTATACAAATAAATATTTTAATAAGAGATTTTGTCAAAAAAAATATTCAAAAAAAATTTATTCGTTAAAATTTAAAGAATTTTCAGCATTTTAAAGTTTTTGATGTGTTAGTCCACATATGAATTTTTAAAAAAAAAAATAATCAAAATTTCAAAAAAAGCTCTCATTAAAATAATAAAAACAGTGTAATAAATGTACAAAAAAAATTCATGATTGTGCAACTGGTCAATTTTTCAAAAATGTTCCTTACATTTGGTCATTTTCAACATTACGGAGATAGAAGAAAAATGCATGTATAAGGGAAGCGGAAAAGGCAGTTTTACAAAGAACAAAAAAAGCAAGAGTTAAAACAGACAATTAAAATATAGACAAGAAGATGGCCTTGCATATGATTCTAGAAATCCAAGTTATGGTTCTGGTATGTTACAGTTAATAGTAAGTTTTTACTTTAAATCACTATTTCTCAAAAGTGTAAATTTCAACACAAAAGGGACATTTTTGAAAAAAACTACTTATTTAATAGCTTTGAAATTTTACACATATTTTAATATTATACAAATAAATATTTTATTATTATACAAATAAATATTTCAATACTATACAAATTAATATTTCAATATTATACAAATAAATATTTCAATATTATACAAATAAATATTTCAATATTATACAAATAAATATTTCAATATTATACAAATAAATATTTTAATGAGAGATTTTGTCAAAAAAATTATTCAGAAAAATTCTATGGGTTATAAAATGTACAAGAATTTTCAACGTTTTAAAATTTTTGATGTGTTAGTCCACATATGAATTTAAAAAAAAAAAAAAGAAACTAATCAAAATTTCAAAAAAAGCTCTCATTAAAATAATAAAAACAGTGTAATAAATGTACAAAAAAAAATTCATGACTGTACAACTTGTCAATTTTTCAAAAATGTTCCTTAAACTTGGTCATTTTTAACATTACAGAGATAGAGGAGAGGGAAAAGGCTGCGTGAAGTGAAAGACGCTGTTGAAAGGGATGCTGTTTCACCAGACATACAACTATAATATAATATAGATCTATAACGTCGCTTCATGAGACATGATCATAATAAGTATAGAGGGTAATCTGTTTCCTAAAAAAATAAGAGATTTTTTAATCTAATACTTATTACGAAAGTTACGCATTTATTTGAGGTCTATTTTGTGTTATTATTTACCGTTTCATTTTAGCTTAAGCAGAATAAATGTTTTTGCGGACTGTCCATTTACACTTTGGCTTATTTTTATCTATCTTATTTTATCTTTATTCGTATTTATTTGTGTATTGACTTATTTGTATTATTTTCATCTTACTGTATAGAAAAACTGATGTATGTCAAATCTGTCGAGGCTGAAGTGAGTTTTCTTAACGTCGCACTATAAAGCTGCATGAAGGCTATTGACGACTAACGTAACTTTTAACCATAGTCAAGTGACGAGGATGGCAGCTGAGCTCTGGCAGCTCCTTACTCTTAACTTCCATGTCAAACCAACGGGTTCATGTTTGAGCCTCAACAAATTTAACTTGCAGGACCCTCCCCCCTCCCTACACGGAGAGTCTTCAGCGGCACTAGGTTCAAATTTATGGCATGACAGCCACGAGTCTGTGAGCTTGACCACTAGGCTACCACGGCCAGCTGTCGAGGCTAAAAGTCATCACTTTGGCGAAGTAGTGAGAGTGGGCTCTTTGGAGAGTGGGCACTATGTACATCTCAAGTACCGTCTTCCAAGACTTGACCGAAGTTCTAAATTTCGATGTCCATCACCGATAGTGCTTGTGTTCTTTTGAGGCATAACATTTATACACAATCAATAAATCATTGATTCATTTTAGGGACTATTTATTTCTTTCGAGTTTTCATTAATCCGGGTAAATAAAAATCCAAGCTAGTTCTTCAATCAGTCCATTAATTGAGGTTCTGCTATGTGTCACATGATTTTTTTTCACTTGCAAATAAAAATACTTCGTGTATGTAAAATTCTTTAAAAAAAAGACGCATATTCAAAAATAAAAACAAAGATCCCTTTTTTTATCTTTAAATATTATTCATTATTGAAGGGTTGAATTGACTACTTACTTCCGCATCATCATCTAAAAGGCATTACTTAAATAAATTTCACTTAGTTCATGACAAATATTTCTTAAGTGCCCTTTGAAACTAATCAAGGAAAACGTGTCTTGTAACTTTTGAAAGAAAACCAAATGAGGATTGTACACATCTACTTTAAAATTTAGTCACGAAATGAAACAAGATGTCTTTTCAAATTGCTATTATTGGATTTTCCAAATGGCGATCCATGCATGTTGTCTTAATTGGGCGGAATCTGCACTCGGGCCCTTTGGGACAGTTGAGATGAAATCAGAGAAAGTTCAATGCATGCTCTGCTAATATTGTGTCTCGTGCCTATCAATGGTTGAGCAAGGAGCTCTCATCGATGAGCCGCTGCAATCAATGGTGTTAAATATGCAGGTTCTCTAATACCCTTCTAATCTCACTCATTCAATTTGAATATTAGAGCAGAAAGAGAAGTTAGCTAGAAATGAGAATAGAGAAGGGTCGGATTATCGTAAATCATTTGTTTGAGAGGATTGAGTAAAATACGTTCATAGGTCAAGGTCTTATCAAAAGGGTCTGAAATTTTTCTAGAAGCAATGTTTAGAATTAATATTTATTGTTTTAGTAGAAAGTCATTTGCTTATTAAAGATCACAATAAATAATTTCAGAATTAAATTCCTTATCAAAAAAGTGCGATAAATTAAACCTATGCTAATACTAGTTTCTTTAGCTTTTTTCTAACTATAACAATCCATTCGTTTCAGTTATAAGTATTATAAAATCGTTAGATATTTCAAAAAAGAAAATATTTTTGAATATTTTTTAGGTACTTTATTAAGAAAATGAAAAATTAAATGATTCAACCGCAGAATATTTTAATTAAAATTAATTAAAGTTTCCTTACTTCTAGTGTATTCTTGAAAAAAATCTCTTAGAATTTTATCAAAGCTCATTGCACGATTTTACTTTTTTTGTAGAAAACTTTTCACTTCATAATGGAATTTTCTTAATTTAATTTTATAATTCTATAATGATGTCAAGAACTGACAAAAACTTTATAAAACTCTTGCCAATTATCTTTACATTTATGAGCTTTCTCTTAAACTTTTGAACGCTAAACGAAGGGGGAGATGTTGACTTTTATCATTACTAACTAAAGAAGATATACCTAGAAAAGAATTTTGGAAATATTCCATATCATTAAACATTATAATACCTATTTTAAGAACGTATTATTTCATAATATCCATTTAATTATTAGTTTACATTTCCTATAGTTAAATCAAGTTAAGAAATATTTTAATAAATTTTATAACAGATATATATATACATATTTAAATTTTTTTTGCAGATGTTCTCAAATGTCAGAAGCTTTAGAAGCCATGTTTGTCTCTCACATTAATATTATTACATTGGAACTTGGATTTGAAGAAATTATTTTTAATTCTTGAAACATGGAATCTAATACCAGACTTAATATGCGTGGATGTTTTCTGAGAAACATTTATAAGCACACACACACACAAATGGAAGAAATTTATAAAATATATCAAAAACAAAAAGTAGAAAATAAAGAACATAACAAGAAATAACGTAATAAAAAAGAAAAACATGAAGATCAAATCTATAAAAAATTAAAAAGAACCTAGCGAGTCAATAAGCAATTTGTGACTTAGGGTTGAATAAGTGGGGTTAAACTAAATTGAAGGCACCAACCTTCCCCCTTTGCAACTCGGTAGGAAAAACCTAAATAAAATAAATAGAAATTCAGAGTATAAAAAAACTCACAGAAAATATGAGAAAACAACCAACTATACTATTCAACAAAAAATTCTCCTAAAATGTTTAGGCAGAAAATTACTAAAAGAGCTACCTAATAAAATGATTCTTCAAAAATGTTTTTTTTCCAAAAATTAAAAATCCAAATTATACATAACCTCATCTTTTAACCCTCTAAGCGTTATGCACGTCTTTTACCGCACGACTAGAGATGCTTCGAAAACGCACCACACGGTTTTTCTTGACTTCCAAGAAAGTGTTTTAAATGCGGGTTAGCCGTATTATCCCGAATTCCTTTCCCCCTTAAAAGAATTAGTATCCTGATAGATAATTAGGGAGGGTTCGGACGATACAACGGACACTGACAGGAAGTGTTATTGCTCACAGAGAACCCCGTGTTTTGAAGCAGGAGCAATCGTAAAAAAGCCGGGGAAAATTTCTTTAGACTCTTTAAGTGAACGAACTATATTTGTAAATTAGCTCCATTAAAGATATTATTGAGTTTGAATTAAATAAATTATTTTTGTAGTTTTCACGATTTTTCAAGTTTTACCATTTTTTTCAAATTTTGAAAAGTTCCAAAGCATAAATAAAGCATTATATAATTCACTTTTGTGATTTTATATATTAATTTGAAGTTTTAACAAGTTGGGACGTAGGATGGTAATCTGCTACTTTATATATTTGGACAAATTACTTTTTAGGTATATTCTCTTTGCTTGGTTAACTCACATTTATTTCTTCACTTAAAGATGATAAAACGGAAAATTGAGTTTAAGAAAAATTTATATATATATATAATATTCATAACTATATTTTATTGCTTCATTTTTCTTCTCTTAAACAATTCTTTCAGTTTTTAAAACATGATTATTTCATTATAAGGTGTCAAAAAAAATTAATAAGAAACCAAATGCTTCAAAATTTAAAACCTTTTAAAAATATGCTGAAAAATTTGATGAATATACAATAAATTTTTAAGAAGAAGCAAAGCTGAGAAGCTAAAACACCGGAGTGAAAAATTATGATCATATTTACAATAGTTTTTGAAATATTTATTTTAAAATTCAGAAAATCTGTGCTTTAAGTTATACTTAATATTAATTAAATAGTCAACATAAATGTAATGTTATGTTTGAAGACGCATTTATGTAGTATTAAAAATTATAAAGGGCATTTTTGCGAATGTTACAAATTTCATATAATTTTAAATTCACATTTTAACAGATTGACGTAGAAGACATAAAACGAACATCTAAAATACATGATGTAGTCTGCAATGCCATAATCTTTATAAACAGAAGACGATATTTTCACTTGCTAATGCAAAGTCGACTTTGGTAGGGGCGATCTGGGCAAAAAGTGAGGGCCCCACGGTTTTGACGGGTACTGCTATATAAATTGAAGTTTTCGGTGAAAAAATTATAATTACAAATACAAAAATAAATCTTGCAATTTTCCATATATTTTTATAGAAATGAATTGGGGAATTGATTTCCATTAGACTTTGTTGTGTTTCACAATATCTGAGGTAACCAACCATAGTCCTTTAGATTGATTCATACTACTTTTTCGCGCGTATATATATAAATCTTACTCCTATTAAAACTTGTGCATCTGAAATACACCTTTTGTTATCTTAAAAAAATATTTAACGGTTAATTTAATTTACGCAAATTATTAAATGTTCCTATTTAGTCATTTCCAACGAAACAATTTACATGAAAAAAAATTCGGACTCGCCCATTCATTAGGGAATTATACGATTCCAACAATAAGTTTATTTTTCACCGAATAGGATTGCATCACTTTGAGGATAAGCATCGGGGACCCTTAGATTAAACGTTTATATGCTATCGAATGTAAATTAAACATTTTCTTTCAGTTATGTTTATTTCAGTAGGAACTCTAATTTATTTTATTCATGCAATACATGTTTTAAATAAATTACTTTTTCTTCTTTTTTCTTTTCAAACGTATTTGCTTAATAATAATATATATACATACATATATCCGCATTATATTAAAATTTTGAACTACCCAAAATTATATGTGTTTCCTCCTCTAAAAGCTTTTAGGATTTTAGAAATGGTCTTACAATACATGTACGGTTTATATAGTTAAAAATGAAACATATATTTTTATAACTGAACTTTTATGCTTCATTTACAAAAACAAAAAAATTGTTTTAGGCTACAGCTTGTAAAATGTACTTAAATAAGTGGAGGAATAGGATTTTCACATAATATGAATATTCTTGACTGCAGTAAGTCAGATATTTATATTTCAGTTTTTTTACAATTTGAATAGAAGTTGTAAGCAATTTTACGAAGAGGATTTTGAATATAAACTCCTTGGCTATTTAAAAGTTAAATGTTTTATTTTGATATCCCACATCACACACTCTAAAAAAAGTCTCATTTACAATCATATGATCAGCTTCGGCGATATTTAAATTTTCAAAATTATCCTACACAGTACGAAAACATTCTTTCAAAACCCGTACTCAAAAAATTGAATACAATATATATTTCCAAATGTAATTTTTAAAAAATTTTTTGTATGAATACATTTCGGAATTGTCGGTTAGCTTCACTAAACAAAATTGCTTTAAGGGGACTCGGCACCTTTTTTCAATTTTTTTTTTATTTAAGGGTTTTAAAATATCTTTTGTGTATATTATAAACAGTTACTATTAAACAAAGAAATTTTACCATGAAAAATAAAGCTAACTTTGATAAAAAATTTTAAAATTTAATTTTTTTTTAAATTTTAACGATTTTTAAATTTCTTCTTCTTTTACAATTATTTTTGTTTTCACACCAAAAATTTTTTTTAGGCTTATAAGACTATTAGCAATAACTTTAGGGATCTATTTTGCAATAAACAAATTAGTTTTGGAAAAAAAAACTAAAATGTATACAACAACGGAAAAAGGGCTAAAAAAGCATGATTTCTGCTACATTTTCTTTCATAAAATGTTTTCTAATCAAAATATTGAAAAATGGATCCCTAATTTTATTAAGTACATTGTAATAAACATACAGACCAAAATTCAAGTTGTTTCATAAATATCTGTAGAAGTTTTGTACTTTTAAATATTGTGTTTTCATGAAAAAACTCAAACTGAGAAAACGCAATTTGAAGAATACAAATCAATAAATAAATATCAAAACAATATCTAAATTTTGTAATAAGTTGTTAATATATTGTATAGATATATACCATTAAAATAAGGCATAAAACAGTTCAATTTCAAAACATTAAACAAAAATATAAGCTTTTTATCAAAAGCCTGTCTGAACTCAAAATTACGAAAAATAGGAAATATCATTATATGACTAATTTTTGAAAGAAACATATATTAAATATATTCAAAAATAGATGAAATACATAAAATAAATAAAATGAAAGTATATGAAACGTACAATAGAGAAAATTTAAAAACTTTAAAATTAATTTGCTATTTAATTCAATATCTAATATAAAATAAAGTAAAACATGTTAAATCTAAAATTCACTATTTTTCCAAAACAGTTTTGTTTTAAAATTGGCTTGCCCCATAAGTCATTCCTTCTCTTCGCTTAGCTAAGAATTCTTTTCTATATATAGCTTTTTTAATAAGCTTAAGAGCCAGCTTATTACTGGTATTTTGACGACGTTTTCTAAATTGTCGTTTTCGACAATCTAAGATAGTAGCAAGTTGTTTGGTAGAACCTCCAGTAGCTACACCTAATGCTTTCTGTGTTTCTACTATGGTACGTGCCGTACCCTTATTGAATTCACAGACAGCTTCTGTTACTGCCCGGTTAACACGTTTTTTATTCACAAAAATTTCCTTTGGACACTTTGCCCAAATCATGCTATGCAAACTTTCGTTTGCATTTTGCGTTCCACATCGAATACACCTTTCTAACAATTCATTAGATGCAAGTCTTTGGTAAATTGGAAGGAACTTTTCATTTATTGGTGTTCCTACATTTAATTTATGATTTCTTGGTTTTGCACCGTTAGCAATCGCAGATTCGTAGAAACACCAAGAGTTTGCTCCTGCAGGACACTTTGAATGCTGAGGTTTAGCATCTGTAGAAATGCTATGCAACAAGGTAGCATATATTGCTGTTTTCATAGCTTTCACATCCCCTTTGTTTCTCAAAATAGCCTTTTGGTAGTAAGTGGTTAATTTCTTAATTGTAGCTTCTTTCAAACTACCATGAGCTTTACCACCTAAAGAAACACCTTGAGCACGACAATCTTTAACAGTAGATCTTAAAGCTGTTCCTAACCGCTTACTGACATGATTTATGCATTCTTTCTTTTTTATCACAACATCCGGTCCGTACACTTTTTTCTCAACCAAGTTATGAAATGTCTTACAGTCACCATCGGATAAAACTGTGATATAACGAAATCCGAGTGATGTGGATCTTTTCCATAAAGTTAATGCAGCTTCCATTTCCATCGATGTAGATGAGCCAAAGTGGTTTATATCACATTCGCTTTTATGTCCTTCATACCATATGCTGAATTCAGCACTTGACTCGCCTAACTTATTTTTTGCCACAGAGCAATGACGACACACCTTACTCATCACTTCAAAGTCAACGACATAACCGGTGAGCATATCTATAACACACCCTACACCGATGAGTGAGGAGTGACCACGCGTTAGCCACGTGCCATAAAAACTAACACTTAGGTCTGTGATTTCAGCAGAACTATGACCTTCATTCTTGTACGCATCTTTAATCTCTCTGTGGGTTTCCGCAAATATGTTTTCAGATGCCAGAGTGTATGCGTTATCCAGCCTTCTTGCACACTTCGCATATGTAGTTGATGAAAAAGGATCCATATTCATCACCATACAAAACTTTTCTATGGCTGAATAACCTTTCCCAATGTGTGAAAAGGCTTGAGTTATTCTCAAATTCACATCATGGCTGGTAGGACCAGACTTTAGAGAAGTACTTACAACAGTTTTGTTTTCATCACAGTTGCTACACAATAGTTTTAAATTGTATGAAAATCCCAACTTGGCTCCAAGCTCCAGTTTCAAACCTTGTTTTTCACAATATTGGCACTTTGCACTTAAAAGTAGATTATTAACTTGGTTGAAGTCCACCAATATATAATGTCCAACAGCAGAGGTATCCTTTTTTACCTCAGTATTTAATTTTTCAAGGCGTACATTTGATACTAATGAATCTTTAATCACTTCACAGTCAACATTCTCCTTACGCCATCGCTTTTCATTCATTTGCGAAGCATGCAATGAACGCTTCCCAAGAGGCATATTAGTGATAATAAAAACTGATAAAACTAAAAGAATGAATGAATTATGATTGAAATAGCATTAAAAATGCTTTTTTAAGTTTCTATGAAGTAAAAAAGTAATCAAACTAAAAAGCACACAGCAAGCAAAAATGGCAAACCTAATGTAAACAAACAACTTGGCTGATACTTACAGTTACAGCTTAAAGCGTTCTTCTTCTGTGTGTGTAGTTTTTTATATAAAATAGTGAATTTATTTCCAATTAAAAAGTTTAAACATTAAGGGGGCGTGTCATTTAAACAGCTGTCAGAGCTGTCAAAATATTTAAAATACATTTTACTACATTTAAAATAATCAGATCGTTTCAAAACTTCGCACAGTTGTGCCAGAGGTATCAAACTACATTTTAAAGTAAAAATTGAAAAATCGATATTTTCATCGATTTTCGGCTTTTGAAAGGTGCCAAGTCCCCTTAAGTGTACTGTTTTGAAAGACAGAATTAATTGGGAGAAGTTTTTCTCTCAACAGAATTTGTAGTGACTGAATTGTGTGAAAGATGTGTTTATCGATGTGTTTATCCGTTTAAAACTAAAGAAACAAAAAGATAAAAAATTAAATCTGAATATAAAATGGTTAGAAATACTTTCACATTTTGAGAAAAAATATTTCCCATTAAAATAAAAAAAAACTTTTTTTGACTAAATTTGCTTTTTGCTCCGTCACGAATGCCGATGTAATGAAGGTATTTTTGCGAAGAACAAGTTGTTTGACTATGAAATAAAATTTGGATTTTTTTTCCGAAAAAATTCATTTAACATAAAAATATTATTTATAGGATTAAAATATGTATAAATTAAAAGCATTGTAATCCCTCTAATGTTACTGTAAATTTAAAATATAATTGAATAGAGGAAGATTGATTTCATTTCATAAATCTAATCGTTGTATGCAACGATACTCCATTTATTCTCTTAGTGTTTAAAAAAAGACAGAGATGGTCACTTTCACTTTTTTTTATAAAAAAAAACATTAAGATGTACTTGTGTTTTCTTAGTCTCATATTCCACAACAAATACAAGGTGCTTTTTCCTGACACAAATCGTACTTCCAAAAGAATTTTTTTTTCTTAAAAAAATTAATTTTTAGAAATTTTGTTTTGTTTAAAGTAAACAAGAATTTTTCTACTTCTGTAACACGTTTCTTTCTTTCAAGTTATTTTTTTTTAACACTTCACTCTTATTGTGACTTAACAGACTAGAGGAACAACCACGTGGATCCCACTTTTTCCACCCAAGACTCGCACAAGGCAACGTCACAGCCGTGAACGAGTGTTTTCCCGGTTTTAAATTAACAAAGAGGCCGAACTGAGTAATAAAATCTTTTTCTGTAGACCATCCGTGAACTTTAAAGGGGGGAAGGAATGAAATCTGTTACACTTTCGAAGGAATTCGCAAATGAGAAGTAAACGCTTTCGGAATGATTTTTCAGGACAGAGACCAATGCCCAGAGGGTTAAGAGAATTACAGTAAAATCTTAATGAAGGCATCGCCCAAATCATAGACATCGTAAGCATTCAGTATTCCTTCTAAGCTCAAAGAAATGCACAAAAGAAATTTTTGTGAGTTATGTATTCTGATAAATAGAAGAATATTTTTCGTTTTTATGCTCAGATATCTCGTTAAATTACTTTATAAGTTTAAATGGAACAAAGATATTTCTATATTAATCTTTTAAAGATCACCCATGAAATATTTATGTAAGATACAAGCAATTAATTTGTCTTATCAAAAATATAGTTGTAGCCGCTTTTTAAAGAACTAGTTCTAAGCTCCCATAGAGATTGTTACTTTTTTTTCTTCATGTACCTACGGTTGCAGAGTAGGCATGGGCGCCACTACGTAGCAAGATCCACCAAATCGTGAAGTCGAGTCCTTGTGCCACTAAGGTCTAGAGGCGTTCAAGAACTTAACTCTTTGTGGAGGTTCAAGGTCTTTACGTTGACGTCGGAAGGAAATTTTGGGGGTGGGTGGGGGCCAGATCAAGCGTCATCCTCGTCAATTGACCAAAACTTTGAATCACGAAGTAAGTAACCAATAAACTTTGCTCAGCTTCAAACTATAATTTTGATAAAAATCAAATTTCTCTCTTTCACAATTTTTACTCGAAAAATATTGAGAAGGCACTAAATATACGCTTGAAGTTTTAATCTAAGTATTGATTTCTTTTTTTTCATTTCCTACTATTACTTCACACTCTCTCCCTGTTTATATTTATATATAAATATAAAGGGAGATTATTTTCAATCGTTAATGAAATACTTTTTATTCATCCACTCAAGTTCAAATATATTTTTTAAAACTTGTAGATGATACATGCTGCTAATGCCATATGGTACTCTAAAAATCATCAAATTATCGAAATATTTTATTAGCTTATTTGATACCTCGAATCTTTACAAACATGCCTGCAAAATTTCAAAGCTTTATATATACACCTGCCTTTTTTATCAAGTTATGGAGCAATAATTGATGCTGGACAGCAACTACCACGCCCACATTTCAGATTATCTGCTAGAAAAGAGTCTGATAAAAAATTAATTAATTATTTTTCTACCGAGCGTAAATGAGACTGGCATTATATATGCAGTAAAAAATCATTTCAAGAAAGAATTGTACAATTCGTACAAAAATTCTAGTATGTGAATTGTTTATTGAAGAGCAAATGGATTTGGTAAAGATTTAAAAGTTGTGCACGCTTTTTATGATATTATTATGAATGAAATTAAATCTTCAAAACAGATTTTCACAAAACACAAAAACTAAATCTCATTTTGATAACTCAGACAATTAAAAATCTAATTCGCAAAAATCAAAAATCTCTCCCATTATTTTATATTTGTTTTAGGTGATATATATATATATATATATATATCCCAGGAGTGTGAAATTCAACAATTTTATTATTAAAATATTTTAAGATATTTATTTAAATAAATGCACGTATGCAGTTCTTTGATTTTGATATATTTTACATATAAATTGATATTTTATTTTGCTTTCATTCGTGTACAATATTTAGCATATGACAGTATACTGTTTAATTGTTCTACATTTGTGTAATTTTTTGAGGTAAGTAGTTTTAAAATAAGCTAATTAACTTTCCATAAAAGTTTCAGGCTATTCGATGAATATTATATCATGCTATTCATAGAATGAAAACTTCAAACTCATATTTCTCCATGTTGAATTTTTGTACATGTACCCTAAGACTTTTTTGATAATTGAAGTATGGGTTTGAATTTTTTTTTATACATGTTCTGAAATGTATGTTTTGTAAAATTGTGCATGAAATTAGCTCGAACATGTTTAGTACTTTTTCTTAAAAAAATTTAAATTCAAAATGAATGTTTTTTTGAGGATTTTTGGAAGTTTAACTACAAAAAAATTAATAAAAAATTAAAGAGCTGCAGCAGAAAAAAACCCATGCATAGTTTTATGTAGTTTGTTATAAGGAACTTTGAAAAAAAGTTTGAAAGAAAATATACATATTTGAAAAATCCTTAAAGATTTAGAAAATGTTAAAAATCTTTAAAAAATTTTAATTTTACAAACATTTTGCAACAAATTAAAAAATTTTCGGATGGAATTATTTTTTAATATTAACCTTTATGAAATACAAATAAAACCAAATATTAAATGCTAAAAATAAAAAAAAAATGTGAAGATGGTACCATATAGACTTAATATGGAATTTTCAAATATTAATTCTTAAATTTGATTGAAATATTGAATAAATAGTAAACAAAAAATATTCCAACACCACATACAAAAAGGAAAATCACTCACTGTGTCCCTGTAGCGAAATTGATGAAGTGTTGGACTTATAATCTAACTGTCTGGGCTTGAATCGCACCTGGGATGGTCTAATTTCTGAGAATTTGATTTATTTTTACTGTACAATTTTATTGGAATATTTCATTTTAATTAATGAATAAATAGTAAGAAAAATAATAGTCCAACACCATACATAGAAAGGAAAATGGAAAATTGCAAGGAAAATCGTTTTATATTTTGCCTCTTAATGTTGTTATTCTGTGATATGTATATACATTTTTATACACACACTTCCAAAAGTTAAGCACGAAGATGTAAAATGCAAAAAAAAAATCAACAAATACTGCTTTGATTGACACAAAATTTGGCAGTAAAGTAGCATATATATTTATACATAAAAAGAAATCAATAATTATATACAGAAGTGAAAACAATATTAAATTTTTGTAAGTTATCAGATAATGTCATGCTGGAGACTTAAACAGAATTATGTATAAAGTAAAAATAAACAGCATAAAATGAAAAAAAGGACATTAATAGGGTATGTGGTCTCCCCTCATCTGTATGCAAAGTTTACAACTTCTGACCATGTTTTCAATTAGGTGGTCAACCACCGCAGAATTAAGCAATCGCCATTCTTCTTGTAGAGCCGTTTCCAGCTCAATAAGAGTGGCTGGAGGAGGAAAACGGGAAGATACAGCACGGCCGAGAGTATCCCAAAGATTCTCAATGGTATTAAGGTCGAGCGAATATGCTGGCCATGCCATACGCGCAATCCCTTCACTCTCCAGGTAGTCATCGACAATGTCAGCTCTATGGGAACGTGCGTTATCGTCCATTAAAACAAAAGTAGGGCCAACTGCTGCAGCATACAATCTCACATTGGGTTCTAGGACTTCATCTCGATACCGGACAGCCGTCACAGAACCCCGTTTAAAGATGTGCAGTTTGGTTCGGTATCCTAATGAAATCCCTGCGAACACCATAATGCTTCCGTCTCGGAATGCGCGATGTTTTGGAGCTGATTGCGTGTTTCTTGTTTACGCCATATCCTTATACGCTTGTCATCTGGCTCCAGAGCAAATCTTGACTCATCAGTAAATATGAGATTGCCCCAGTCAGACATAATCCGATTGCCATTTTCCCGGCACCAATTTAATCGTGCCCCTCTTGATTGGACGGATATAGGATCACAAACTCGAGGTACCCGGGCATACAGTCCATTCATATGTAATCTTCGGCGTACAGTAGCTGCAGATATAACTTTACCAATGGACGCTGTAAGCATAGATGTTACACGTGTGGAGGTCGCTCTGCGATTCCGCTTTGCTATAATAGCAATATATCAATCTTCCGCGAGGGTTGCAACCCTTGGGCGACCACCTACGGGCCTTCGGACAGCTGTCTGTGTGGTTTGGGATTGTTTCCATAAACAAGAAATTAAAGAATGATGAACGCAGAAGAAAAGAGCAACATCTGTGATTAACTGTCCTAGTTCAATGCGCCCCACAGCACGCCAGTGCTCAGAAACTTCCATACGTTTTCTGGAGGTCATAGAAACACGTATGTCTTGAGAACAAATTGTACGAAAATTTTAAACACCTTCTATCAGCACTTACAGTCAACTTCTGTAACCCCTCATAAATCTGGCTTCTTATAAGACTGCCCTTTCTGTGTATATTTCTTGACATGAAAGCACGATTGGCTATTACACAACATATTTGCATACTTCCATCTACCTCTGCAGCGAATTGCATCCTCTTCAATTCTGATTGGCCTGCGGAAATATGCATGTTCCTCTCCGTGCTTAACTTTTGGAAGTGAGTGTATAATTGTAATTATTTAATAAAAAGTGACTGAAACAAATTTTTTCTTTGTTGACCCAAGTAGGACTTCACTTAATTTTTTGTATTACTTATTCTGAAGTAACTTGTACGATAAAAAAATATTCAGCTTAATTCAGTCCAATATAATTCTTCTGGAATTCAAAACCTTGCTCAACTCGAAAACCATGCAGGTGTCTATTAGCATTATTTCACTTTTGAGATTCACTTTCCCTTATGAAAGAATGCTACTAATCATCTCTACTCGAGCGAGAAAAGATTGATACTACAGAAAAAGGTACATCGCGCAACAAGGGGTTGTTTGAGTCTTCTTGAAATGAGAATGATAACTACTCGTACTAACCATTGTTAAGGGGAGTCAGTAGGGTAAACACCTTCGGGAAGTCGATTTTGAGTTTTTGATATTTCTAAAATCCCCAAATCAGGACCTTTCCAATGATGTACTGTACTTGCCATTTTACTAATTAGAAGTATGTTAAAATGATTTTCAAAAAATAATCAGCTGATTAGCCACGCCCCCTTTGACAGATAGAAATGTAAACATTGACCTCTTAAATCTGGGAAGCTTTTCCAAAGCCACTCTCTGTTTTATTTATTCATACGCAATTAACTGTAGATTAACTGCAAGCGTAACCGTCGGGTTGTTTACCTTTTTTGTAGAGCATACACGTTTTTATCGTGTGTGTTTGGGTTTTTAAATTAAATATATAAAATTTCTAAAATTCGGAAATTTTGAAATTTCAAAGTTTTTGTTTCTTTATTGGCTAAACATAAAAAACATAAAGGTATACTGTGGATGAAGAAGGTGCTTTACGGGATTTTAAGAAGGTAACATAGTAATAGTTCAATAATCATAGTAACTACTTCAAATACTAAAAGAGTAATGTATATCCTCAAGGTTGACATACACATGACTCAAAGGAGACATGTGCAAAATAAAGTTGGATTAGAGTTTTTCTTCTTATTAAAGTAAGTATTAAAAATACCATCATGAATTAAAATATTCTTGCATTTGCTTTCAAGAATTAAGTTCATTGTAAAATGTGTAAAAGAGGTTTAGACATGCAAGTTTTAAAAGGTAAGTTTGGGCTGGAAATTTGTCCTGAAATGTTGTGCTTGTCCATATGATGTAGAATTCTCTTTTTAAATATTCATGAAGGAATGCAAATTGACACAATAAATACCAGGTTTGTATATGCTGCGTGTTCCATTGGGAGATGTGCAGAAGCTGGGAGAATGTTTTGCAGCATAATGAATCTTCGGCAACCACCTACAAGGTTTTCTCCTTACGGTAAGCGAATCTCAAATGATGTAAAACTTGTTTACGAGGAGTCCATTCAAAATGCTGCGAGGGAAGCTATTTGTGAAAATGAAGGTAATATATAATAATATTGTGGACATGGCAGAAACACGGTTACACATCATCAAATGGTGCAGTTACTGTGACCAGCATTGATACAGGTAAGGTGATAGATGTCAATATTCTTTCGAAATATTGTATATGAAAAAAATGGGCACATAAAAACATTGTTTTTGACCTGTTGGTGAAAATTCATGAAGGGGATATAAAACACGCTGAAGAATCGGGTAAGTCTTACAAACATAAAAAGTCTTCCGGTTGCTGTTGTAGTAGCAATGAGTTCTATATTTAGATATCTTTCCCAGCTTGATTTGTTGAGATAATTTTTGCATCGAAAAACACAAAACCCGAATGAAAGTTTTCATAATGTCATTTTATCACAGGTTCCCAAAACAACATTTGTGCACATTGAAACACTTTCACTTGGTGTTTATAATGCTGTTTGTTCCTTTAATGATGGTAATGTATCCAAATTAACAAAAACTTCAGTAAATGGCAGTAGGACCTGGAGAATATTCGGTAAGTGCCATGAAAACTCTCGATAGAGAAAAATTAATGAAAGCAAGCATGCTTTTTCTGGATGATCAAAGAAAATTAGAAAAGATAAAAGAAAAAAAGAAGATAATATTAAGAAAAATAAGGTAAAAACCGGCTACAGTGCAAGATCTTTTTGATGAGGTAAAATTTTATATTAAAGCTACTGTTTTCTGAAAATTTTCTTTTCTAAACTGTGTTTTATCATTTCTATAAATTTACTGTATGCATGAACTGGAAATTTTTATTTTATATTTCATATATATTCTTGTGTATACTGAAGTGAAATTTTTGAAATATTCCTCAGACATTTAGCTAAAAAGCATATGTCGTAACACAGAAAAGGAAAATTTTATTAAGTTCCTTATTGAACTCTGCAAAAATTATTTTTTAATCAGGCTGATCAATTTTTTAAAAAAAGATTTCACTTCTGTATAAAAATAAATGTTTATTTAATGCACACACAAATATATCTCAAAATGCGTTGCATGAAGCTTGTTACATACAAAAAAATCATAAATTTCATGTTTGAAAACACAAAAATAGTTTACTTGTTGTTTTGGATACTATCTATGTAATATTTATATAATCTTTTTAATTCTTATATTTAAAGAAATTGTGTTTATACATGTGAATATACAAAACACTAAAGAAATTTTTCGAAGTGCCATATAATCATGTATTACTGTCTTATATAGATTATATTTTTTAATTTGTGTCTTCTTTCTCAAAAATTAATTGTATGCATAAACTGGAAATATTTATTTTATATTGCATATATATTATATATACTGAAGTGAAATTTTTGAGATATTCCTCAGACATTTAGCTGAAAAGCAGATGTCGTAACATAGAAAAGGAAAATTTTTATAAAATTCATTATTCTACTCTACAAAATTACATTTTTAAACATACCGATCAATTTTTTAAAAAAAAATTTCACTTCTGTATAAAGATAAATGTTTATTTAATGTACACACAAATTTTTAAGCTTTGTTTTCAATAGTTTCTTAGTAAAAGGGACATAAATATATCCCAAAATGCAATGCCCTTTTTCGTTGCACAAAACTTGTTACATACAAAAAATACACAAATTTCATGTTTAAAAACATAAAATCAGTTTTCTTGTTGTTGTTTTGGATACCATTTATGTAATATTTTAAGAATCCTTTTAATTCTGATACTTTAAGAAATTGTGTTTACATGTGAATTTATAAAACACTAATGAAATTTTTCGAAATGTCGTATAATGATGTATTGCCAAAGCCATATTTTCATGTATTGACACATTTTTACATGGTATTTATAATACTTATAGTCAAATTGGATGACAGTAATGTATCAGAACTAAAAATTCTTCAAAAATTGATGCATAATTTGAGAAAAATGATGGAAATCCAATAAAATATCTCGATAGATTAAAAGTGAAAAATGCTATACATGTATTTTCTGAGAAATCTAAGTAAAAGAAATAAGTAAAAAGTCTCAAAAGTTATTGAGAATAAGCTAATATTTAAAAAAATAGTGCAAATACAGATTGTAATTCATAATTTTTTTGATGAAGTGACATTTTATAATAAAAATGCAATTATCTCAAAACGGTGTTTTTAAAAATGCGAGTACCACTTTCTCAGAACCTATTCAACGGAAGCACTTGCAATCTTCACTGAATAT